>JAIKVH010000194.1:0-18596 GCA_024679275.1 Phytophthora niederhauseri
ACCATCGGTAAGAAGAACTGCCAATCCAACGACCTTGATGACACTGCGCGGTCGCCATTCGTAATTGACAGCAAATGTGCTACGACTTGGTCCTGCGGGGGCGGCGACTGAATTCCCAGCCGACTGTAAAGAACGCGTGGAGGTAGGGCCGCGTTGGCTAGAATCGGCATCGTCGAGTACACTAGTGCCTGATCTTCTGGGGTGGCACACTCGGAATACTTTCGCACAACAGAGCGCGGTGTAAATTGCCCTTGTTGTCTCTCCGAGAAATCCTGACTAACTCCACTCAAGTTGTCGGGCGTACTTGCTGCTTCGTACACCGTGGCTGGGACGAAAGCTAGCGGTGCAATTCTCTCGAAAAATGACCGTGATCGATCAAATTTGTCAAAGTTCTGCACGAAGTATTGGTGCAGTGTTGTGATCAGGTGTTCATCCTCAGAGGTCAGCACTTGTTTGCCTGAGCACTGGCCATCAATGCGTTGAGCGCACTCCACAAAAATCTCGACAGTCACTTCAGCTTGCAGTCCGATCTCGGTCATCAACTCGAGCCATTCGGTCGTCCTATAGCGCTGAGCAGGAAATTTACCGGGAACGCCTTCATAAATTGCAGCGAGAACGCTGTTGCGCGGATCACAGTAGGCGCTGGCAGGGAAATAGCTTACTCCTTCACCCTCTTCACTGCGGAACAACGGTGCTGTCCGCAGTAGAGTTGTCAGCTCGGCACTACCGCGCAACGATTGCCACTTTTGCAGGAGGATTTGCAGTATCTGTGGGAAATAGCTTGCTCCTTCACCCTCTTCACTGCGGAACAACGGTGCTGTCCGCAGTTGAGTTGTCAGCTCGGCACTACCGCGCAACGATTGCCACTTTTGCAGGAGGATTTGCAGTATCTGGTCTTGTTGAGATTCCAGCATCTCATTGTACATCGGCAGCACGTAGATCAAGAGTTTGCTGTCACTCATTTCCTCCACACCAAGTTCCTTGTAGAACGCATTTAAACGGGGATTGCTCTTGAGGAAACGCTGCTGGGCATTGGGTGGCAATGGCATGTCCGTCAGGTTGAGGCCTGGTGGGATGAGGAAGAAATCTTGCTCGCCGTGAATGGCACAAGGAACGTTTCCAATGTTCACGAAAATTGGCAACCTTTTCAGTCTTTCGATTTGCATGCGGTTGTAGCCTCCATTGGTGTCTCCATTGTGACTGAAAAACTCAGCGATCAGCAATGCATTGTCCTCGCTGAGTTCTCCCCAGCGTAATGCCTCCCAGTCCGAAGCAAAAATCCCGTCTAGAACGGTGAAACCCAAATCAACACTACGCGGGACAATGTCGCTCTCTTGGCCACTAAGATACGCGAGTTCCATCATTGAGATATTCAAGTCGGACAGAACGCTATGAAGCGTCTCGCGACTGCAAAATTCGGGCGATTCGTCTTCGACAGGATAAACTGGCACGGCAAAACCTTCACTAATTTCTGCAGTTTCAGCACCATCTGCGTCTTCATCACTGAGATTATCCAAGGCCAAAGAAATAGAGTGAGGTGAGAGCACCTCTTCAGCAGCATCGCCGTCACCATCCGACAAACTTTCGAGGTTCGTTGAGTACTCGTCGTTCGGCAGTGCAGGGGATGGGATGTCTTCCAATTGAACCAATAAAGCTGTTTCCTCGGCTTCGCCAGACAAGCCATCAGACTCAGCTTCAGCTTCTTCGTCACCACCCTCTTCCTTATCTGATTCCCTGTCACCATCAACTTCCTCGTCAGAGTATATATCGTCGGCTTCTTCTTCCTCCTTTTGAAACTTTGCTGAAGTTAACTCCATCAGCCGCTTACGTTCGGCGTCAAACTCGGTCATTTTTCGCTCTTGCTGCATTGTAGAAGCCTGAAACGACTCCGCAAGTCGTGAGGATACGTCACTGTCTGCTGAGCCGCCCCACACGCAAACAGCCATGTCCATTCTGCCGCAAGAAACCAGTCGCGAACCTTTCACGGGAATGAGCGGCCAGGAAGCAAAATAACCCAAAGATCGACGCTCGAAATGCACAACTTGCCAGAAACGATACAGCCATAGCTCGTCGATCTCAATAGGCGAGCTTGGATCCCACTCAACAATGGCTTGGCTCTTCCAGGATGACGGCAGCACTCGTTCAATGTTGTCCGAAAGGGTCTTGATCGAGAAAGACGTCAGCCCAAAAACGCTTGTAAAGCGAGTGTCCGAGAAATACTTAGCCAGTCGACGTGAGGCGGCTAATGACACAAATAAATGGCCAAGCGGGCGAAGCAGCTCGATCTGGTTGAATGAAGCTAGCACGTAGCTTGTGCGACGTTGATTCACTCGAAGCACACCAATACTTCCGTCTTCCAGCGGCAACAAAGAGAGCCCATGGAATTCGGTCCAGACAGGATCCATGTCACTAGGCAAGGGGGACGGCAAGTCGCTCAAACAATACTCCAACAGGGACAGACAGATATCCGAGTGAACCTCAGAGCTGCTCACACTTCTCAAGAAGCGTCGCATAACCTTTGGTGTGACGGCATACATGCGCGACGGCAGAAGACGTGAGCAATCTTGAAGAATTCTTGTTGGAACATCAAACGCTGGGAAGTGGAGCTGAGCAAACGATGACACCTGCATACGCACACGTCAGACCAACATCAATACCTTGATCTCAACGTGATAGGATCCAGCATCCGTCTGTGTTACCTGAATGTTCATGCCGCATAAATCCAGCTGATAGCCACTTCCCAAAGCACGAAAGTTACCGTCGGTACACAAAAACAACTCCCGCGCGCCGATGGAATGGAATGTATGAGCCTGCACCAGAGCTCCCAACTCTTGTTTTTCCCCTCGCTGAAGCACAAGAAACGGTCGTTAGCGTTCAAAAAGGGAAAATGACAATCCAATGGCCTGGAACTTACCTTTTGAAGCGTTGGCCAGACGTTATAGAGCGACTTCGGGAAAGAGCTTTCATAGCGCCGTTTTGCTACCAGGAGTAGCTTGATGTAGGCATCTGAGGCTCCATCTTCTAACAGAATACGATTCCACCCAGCTGCAACTTGTTGCTCACTTCCACTTGCGCCAGTAGCAGCTCCTTCTCTGCTGATTTGGTTTGAAGACGCTGTCAACGTGAGCTGTTTGTCCTTTATGGACTTCTTGAAACAACCATTGATATGGACGGGAAGTCCCACTTGCTGGTGAGTATCTACAATCTTGTAGACGTGTCCGCGTAGTCGGGGAGCTGGGCTGCCGTCACGGAAGATATGGCACGCAACACTGACGTAAGGAGTGGAATGAAGCATTTCATGCACTGGGCTGCACGCCAGGTCACGACTCCTTCCCAACCCGATGTTATCCGCGAACAACCACGTGTCTCGGTATTGGCGGTTTTCCAACTCTAGGCTAACCACGAACTCCATTTGGTTCTCAGGGATGACAGGACTCTTGAAAAAACTTTGCAGCGAGAATTTTTTCTTCCACTCCTGGTTTTGACGAGTCATGTTGCGTTTCCGTAACGTGGCATCAGGCGAGTCGAGACGCACCTCGCCATGGCAGTGAGACGCAAACTCGGACTCCTTACCCACGCTCCATACCGAGATGCGGTGGACCGATTCCGTGAAAATCAACGTCTGGTACAGCTGCGACTTGAGATAGGAAACCAGCTTATCGGCTTTTCTGGTATCCAACACATAGGACGAAACAGCTGACCCAGTTTTCCGCCAGGGAAATCGAATCATCGTACTTTGTGTTCCTCGCGAGACATTGCTTGGGCATGCAGGAAGAGTTGTAAAAGGCAGCAACTGATCCGGATACCGAACAAAATCTTGACCCAGTACCTCGTATCGTCGTCCGATGCTTTTTGGTCGCGCTGAAGATGGCGTCGAGACTGCAACACCCCCCGCAGAAGAGGATAGATAACACCCGGTTGGATCTAAAATGTAGAAGCCATCTCCACTGAGGATCTGCATACAATCTGACACGAGGAATCCGCACAGCAGTCCTGCCCGCGAAGACTCCCCGTGGAACAAGTTGTTGACGTCGTCTTCGCTCAGCACCATATCGTGAATGTGGATACACAGGGCTTCATCCTGCAGAGGTTGAAGCGACGGCTGGATCACGCGCTGCGATGAGTGGTGACGGTTATCCATAAAGAAATCAACTTGAGAGCCTCCAAATCGCTCAGCTGCAAGAATTGTCTCCCAAAGGAACGTACGATACCATTCTGCTCGAGGAGGAAGCACGTTCTGCAGCGCAGCGGCAGGTGGGCACACAACACGACGGCTTGTCACCGAGGTCTGCGCGAGTTTCGAGTGCAACGACACAGCACCCAATATGCGTGCTACATCCTTCGGTACTCTCTTCGATACAAACGTCGCTCCTCGCCGAACTTCTCGCGATTCGTTCCATTCCATGTCATCAAAGGTCAGCTGAAGAGCTGGGATAAGCCGATTTGAGTGGTCGAGTAATACCATCTCCTGCGACGCAAACGAGTTGAGAGCCGTCTCCAATGACGACGTGTCCTCCCCGACAATTTCATAGATTTTTATGCATGCCGTAACTTGCATCTCGTCCAGAACTTTGTGCCGTGGAAGCCTCATGATAGCCTCCAAATAATCGACAGTAGTAAACTTTTCTTTCAGACCAAAGGAAGCAAGAAGTGATCGCGGGATGATGTGCTCACTTGGGCAGCAATACAGCAAAGGCTCCAGGCTAGCGTCGGCCTCCACAGCGATTTGACACGGATATGCAAACCTGTTGCCTGTCCAAACCCACATTGCATTCGCGAGTTTGCGAAACACTGGAGACGCCGTCCAGCCCTCCTCATTTGACAGTCGATGACCTTCAAGCTCCTCGTACATCGCGTGTACTTCCGATAAAGGGAAACGCCAACTCGAAGTCTTCGACGGCACCACTTCTCCAGTGTGAACTTTGTGGCGATGGGCTTCCCATTTCATACCAATTGCCTCGAGCTGTTTTGCCATCACCAACGAGTCGACTTGCTCTTTCCACCCAAAGGCAGCGATGAGTTGCTCCGATGTCAACTCGCCGTCAAGGATATCCATCGTGGACGAGCAAAACCACTGTCAACCATGCATGCATCGGATGAGAAGATTAGTGAGGTGTTCATATCTGCTGAAGGAAACAAAAAAAAGTGTACGTACCGCATCCTTGAGTGGCCTCATGTTCGAAGCGCTTGAGATGCGATTGCTACCCCTTTCAACTAAACTTTTCCACGGTATGGCAGGGTCTGGTGCTTCGAGACGGACGGGCAACCACTGCACTTCGGATAAATCTGCCACAATATCCTGTAAAGCTCGCCCACTTCCACCATCATCTTCCTGCTGGAGGTCGTCACCTGATGTTGACCCCGACATCATATCATCGAAGCGCTCGTTGACAATCGTCAGCAAGCTGTGTGCCTTGAGTAGTGCCAAGCCAGCGGAATCTTCGCTATCTTCTTCCGACATTGCTTCGATAGAACGTGCACTTTCCAACACTGCGTGGCACGATAACCCCGTGCGAAGTCCCAGAGTGCGCAGAATCTCAACGATCGGTAGGGTTGAAAACGCTTGGGCAGGAAGACTGTTCTCGCCCACTAATTCGCTTAGAGCACTCACAGTAGGATCATGAAGCTGGTTCACTGTCCGAAAAACCCGTTTTCTGGATGGGATAACAGCATGGGTTCTGATAACTTCCCGGAATCGTGAATCATTGCGCTGGTGGAACGGAAGCATCTCTAGCGCGCTGACCAACACAGAATCTACCAAGTCACTGTCTTGGGCTTCCAATCTCGACAACTGAGGAAAAACATGATCCAGCAAAATTTTTGTGTTAGTCCATTCCTCGAGCCCGCAATCTCGTAAGAATCTTCTCGTCACGTCCTTCTCAACGCGAAAAAATGACTCGTCAAGGATCCTGGGATCAGCATCTTCATCAGGTACATAACCACCTCGCCTTAAACTCACGAAATTCACATCTGAAATGAGTTGAGCTCCTGTCGCTTTTACAACCGGTCTCGCGTGCACAGGAAATATAGGGAGCTCGAACAATATAGGCTGGTAATCGTTTGCCACCGCATCAAATGAGTTGTGAGAGAAGAAGCCACACAACACCTGTCGCTCGGCTGCTGTCGTCGCAGCAAATATTTCGTCGAAGCTTTGCCTCTCGTGGCGGAACTGATAGCGACTCAAGGCTGCTAGCACGCCATTCGAGCTCAACTTATACAACCTGTCGCTCGGCTGCTGTCGTCGCAGCAAATATTTCGTCGAAGCTTTTCCTCTCGTGGCGGAACTGATAGCGACTCAAGGCTGCTAGCACGCCATTCGAGCTCAACTTATACGCGTGCTTGTGTGCTAGCAACCACTGCACAATCTTCTCGCCGCTGACGTACGACGTATCTACCATGTAAATGCCGACTTTCCCGAGGGCGTGCTGTAGTTGACGAAGTAACTCTGGCGCCACTGGGGCTGCTTCGGAATGAGGGAGAACGAGACTAACATTTGCAGAAAGGCAAACCCAGCGATTTCCGTCGTCACAGACGATGGGAACCAGCGGCCACTTCAAAACTCTGGCGCCACTGGGGCTGCTTCGGAATGAGGGAGAACGAGACTAACGTTTGCAGAAAGGCAAACCCAGCGATTTCCGTCGTCACAGACGATGGGAACCAGCGGCCACTTCATGAAGACTTGGGGTAGCTGCTCAATCGTTGATAACTGAGTCTCAACATACGCCCATAGCTGTCGTATCCAGTCCGTTTTTGCTTGGAGCGCCATATCCAGAGTTGTCGACTCGAGAGTAAATATGCCTTCTTGGACATTTCTCCAGCAGCGACCTAGAATGTGAGGCAAGAAACTATCTAGGATAGCTGCAAGCTCCACAAGATTGAGATTCGAATTTTCGTACACCAAAGGAACTTGGTCAAAGACCGATTTGAACTCCTTGCGCACCACACGATGCGGGAACTCATCCAGGAGTTGTTCTTCCATTGCATTCCCAAAAAAGTAGGTCAGTTGCTGTGATCTTGGTTCAGCATCACCACTCAGGTTTTCAGCGTAACAAATGGTTCCAAACTTCCCGTCTTTCAGAGGCAATAGCGGCAGTTGGTTGAGAGCTCGAACAGCCGAGGGGTCTAACTGTCCGTGACAATCCGATATGCAGAACTGAATAACTCGCTTGAGGACATCTTGATCGAGCTTAGGCAGGAAGTTTCCCTGTCGAGTTAGCTGTCGAAAAAATCGGGGCGTCATGGCTCCATAAACAGCGTCAAGCTCAATCAATAAGTTGCGTAGTGCTACTGGCAGCAGCACTGTTGCTAACGAAGCCGTTCCCAGCGCAATTTCTAGAGGTTTCCAGTCGGTGAGGCTGTCATCCACTAAGACTGCAGCACCTGGGGTGACGGATTTCCTTGTAGGCTCTGAGGACGCATTGCCCTCCGATTGCCTGATTGACGAGAAGAACACTGGGCGGTTCTTCATGATCCGAAAGAGCTCGAGAGCAATGACATCCCATGGGCTCGCAGGCAGCTTTGTCGGGAAAAATGTCAAATACTGAGATGAGTCTACCTCACACATCGCTTTTGCTTCCAACAGGAATGTTAGATAAGCAGGAGCAACTGCATCCACCAAGAGACTAGCATTCCATTCCGAGCGGAGCTTTCCATCACCGGTCATATCGTCACCATGCCAAATATCACGTCGGTTCGAGGACAGCTCAAAGTATCCATTGATGTGGACCGGCAAACCAACACGAACGGGGAGAGGCAAAAAGCAAAATGCCCTTCCTTCCGTCGCTACTCCATCAATACGACCGGCAATTCCGACCCAAGGAATAAGCTTGAGGGACTCGTTTTCAGCAGCACAAGCCATCTCACGTGCTTTCCCACCCCCGATCTGGTTGCAAAAGGGACTCGTTTTCAGCAGCACAAGCCATCTCACGTGCTTTCCCACCCCCGATCTGGTTGCAAATCAAGTATTTTTCGGTAGCCGTTTCCATCTGATCGTCCTTCGACTTCACCAATCTTTCATCCACCAGATTGTCAATTTCCTCATCGAAAAGGCGGTACGATTCTTCGAGTTGTTTCTGCTGCTGTCGACGGATGTGGAGGACCTGAGTCACAGACGGCAGTTCTTCAGCCGGCGTAGATCTTAAGCGCGCGTAAAAATCTCTCTTGGCAGATAATTCAGTCGTTCGTGGCATGGTTCCGGGTACCTCGTCATTTCTCATGAACCGGTCAATCTTTCGCCACGCCTCGCCACGATCCTCTTCCGGCACCTCAGCCCCGTAAAGAAGCACTGGGGGCTGGTCAGCATCCGATTGGAGGTACACTTCCACTTTTCGAACGCTGCGAAGGAACAGCATTGTGTCGATGATCGATGTCTGGAAGCTCTTGAACAAATCCACGATCTCGTTGTGAGAATAACCTCGGCGTTTAATTTCGCTGCTTTCTGCCAGAGCGCTGCTACGAAGCGGGAATCGAAACAAGGTGCCATTGTAATGGTGCTCTAAGTCGCACCCAAACACGTTCTTGAAAGGTGCAAACTGATCGGGAAATTGCCTCACGATGTTCGCGTTAGCGAAACGAATCTTGATTCCAGGGTTTGCAGCTGAAATGCCGGGCAGGTGCGTTGCATGCGGATCGAACATCACTACATATCAAAAGAACCAGCAGTGGTTAGTAAACATGTTTGCCGTCAGAGTATAAGCCAGGTCTAAACGTACCGATAGATTTGGCCGATACAATCGAAGGCAAGTCCGTAAAGTGGTAGACCGAATTGAATCCCAATCCAAATCGTCCTGTAGTGGCCGCACGTTGAAGCTTGCTGGCTTGGCCTATGCGAGCTAGATTGATAAAATCTCCGTCACTAAACTCAGCAGAATTGAATCCCAATCCAAATCGTCCTGTAGTGGCCGCACGTTGAAGCTTGCTGGCTTGGCCTATGCGAGCTAGATTGATAAAATCTCCGTCGCTAAACTCAGCATCATTGTACTGGCACACATAACATCACCGTAAGAATACGAAGTTCAACACCCAACGACAACGGATACGTACACAATACAGTGACGGTCCTTGCCACTTTGCCATGGCGGGACTTAGAAGTGAGGAAGTTCCGTATGTGCAGTTGTTATACAGAACGCACACACGAGTAGCGCCTGCGTCGTCTGCGTTTTGAATGAGCTCGCTGATAATATTCGGTCCGTCTGGATACTGTTCAAGTATATGCGCAATTCGCTTCGTCAGTGCTTCGGTCTGACCAAACGCCTCCACATCACCTTCACCGCCGAACGACATAGCCTCGTGGCCACTCTCACTTAACAGCTGGCTTCGCAAGGAGCGAGATCCGATTTTTGCAGCCACTTCATTTGAAATCTTGGGATGAATAAATCGCGTGGACGTTGAGGAGTTCTCGTAGTCGCACTTGTCTAGCCATGGCGCGTCGTCATACGTTAAGTTCGCAGCAAACTCAAGAACACCGTTTCGGTTCGGAGCGAACAACTCGTAGTCGGAGTGATGCTGGAGTGTGTCACTTATCAACTGGATTAAACCGATCACCGTTGCCAGTCTGTCACTCGATAAAGGAGCAGCAGCCTTTTCATCATCATCATCATCATCATCTGTAGAGGCATCAGCCTGGCCTTCCTTGTATATTGTTCCAAGCACATGTACGTAGTCTGGTAGGGCGAATCTCTCTCGAACACCAATCGCACGTAAGAATGGCCTGAAGTGGAGTAACTCGTTCGGAATCGTATACAAATACGGTTCCGCGTTCACTACCGCTACGGCAGCCACCTGGTTTGGCGACACAAAGCGGTCTCCAACCCACACATACTTGCCGTTTCCAGAAAGGAGGGTCAACACCTGATTGCGGCGATCTACCCCCTCAGTCTCGAAGAATGTTGATAGGATCTGGTATATGCTGTAAACTGCGGACCAAACCACGTGCGTATCTCCATCGGTCTCACTGTTCGCACCACCCACTGTTTGTGTCTGACGTTCATCAAACAGTCGTGAGATTTCCTTCAGCTGAAAAGCGACCGTCTCAATCGGTATACGTTTATCCCACCCTAGCACGGCTCGTAAGACCTCTGAATGTACTGGACACTTCATAATGTGGAATTGAGATGAGCAGAGCCATAGATGCTTTGTTGGCCGAGACTGCTGCGGTGATGCGACAACTATTCGTTGTCCTTGCTTGTACCACGGTGCAGCAGGATGCGGTTTTTCCTCACACACTGGAATCCACGTAATAATCGCCAGCTTCGCCTTGAAATCGTCAATCTCAGTTTGTTCCATCACTTGCTCCTCCAGCTCCTCAGGGGTTGGCATACTCTCATCATGCATCGTATCGAGCCCACGCAAACGATCATCACCTAAAAAGTTTCGCAAGAAGCGGATGCCCTTATTACTTTTCTTGGCTGTCTTCTGCGCTTTCCGTTGACGTGTCGCTGGGGTTACCAGTTGTTCCATGTGCGCGTCTATATATTGGAAGAATTTGACCGATCGTGAGCGCAGTTTATTGCACATTTCGCCAAGCTCCGTTTCTTCGATAGCTCCATCACTATCAGCCGTTATTTTCATCTGATCACTTTCCAAGGAGACTGCCAGCGACAAAATGGACCGACGTGACAGTGTACGCTGCAGACCTACTGATCTCAACGCGGAAAGTGGCTGAGGGTCTTGAAGCTCAAGAGCCGGGAAAAACGACTCGTCCATAATGTCCATGAATTCGTCAATTTCAGGGTCATACAGGTCATCGATCGACTTCAGATCTCCCGTCATTGTCGGGAAGATAGCCGCACTCTCCACGATGCTCGACAGAGTGCCGTCGGTATCTTGCCCTAGCAGCGTCGTTAATTCTGCCAGTAGCTGACGCACAAACCTTACACGCACTTTTGGATCAATGCGATCAAAGCGAGGAATTAGATGTTTCGCAAAAAACTCCACCTTGGAGACCCGTCGAACGCCCATTCGTGTCAAAAATTCCACTAGGGCGGAATCGCCTTCGTTTACAAAAACAAAATTGTCGTCCAGGACTTTGGGGGCAATGCCCATACACAATAGCGGCTCTTGGTGTTTTTCCTTAATCTCTGCCAGCGATACAAACGAGGGGGATACATTGTTTTCGAAAATTGCTTCAGCGTCATCACCATCCACCCAGTGTAAGCCGCGATCTCCGACGCCACGGACAGCTCGGAACCCGTGAAATATTGGGAGAGTGCAGCAGATCTGCTTATGGGTCTCGCGAACGTCCTCATTCATTCCAGATACCAAAAACTTTAATAACTGCTCCCGGTCACGTTTATCGGTACGTTCGAACAGCTTCTCCGCTCGAGTTGGCAATGGCATACCCCCTGTGCCTAGAATGGCTCCAATACTTGACAGCACACCAGCAGAAGTAGGCTGGTGAATGTATTGCCATACGTCCGGGTTGGGCTGGAAAGACGAAAATATGTTTGGCAGGAGTAGGCGCACTTGCAAATTTTGCAAGCACCGGAGACAGCCATCAGGGATAAGCTCGGCACTCAGCACACCTGCGGACACAGTCAGCTGCGCCAACGCGTGTGACGACGTTGGTACAATCGGCCACTTATCCTTAAACGCAGCGAGATGGTCACTTTTGCCAATGTATTGCCAAAGTTGGCGGAACCATTCTTCGTTTGGTGCACCCTCTTCGATTGCCTTTTCATCCCAGGGCACCGTCAACTTTCCAAACCAAGCATCAGGTAATATCACTGCCAGCATATCTTCAAAACCTTGGTAGTCCAGCTTCTGCACATTAAGGCCCACTGCGGCAGCTTCAGACGAAAGTAGTGCGATTCCGCTTGAATCGATCGCTTCAATATTCACCAGATGACCTCGCGCTTTCTTCAGCAACTCCAATTCTTCACGCGTTGGAATGAAAAATGGGGTACTAGCTCCTTCTTCGTTCACTATGGATGGATTCGGATTCTGAAGCAACCAGTTGAGAGCCGTTTCCACTCCATTACTCCCTGTCACTGTAAGCGCGTAAACGGCATGCTGGCGAGAAAATCCCATCGCACTCAAGTATTCGAGCTCGTTGGGATCGAAACTGGAGCGGCTTTCAAACGTTCGAAGAGTTCCATCAGCGACTGGGAGAAACCTTACTCCGACGAGAGCATTTAGTCGATCTGGTTCCAAATCACTCAATATAAACCTCAGCAGGCACTCGACGGCTTCGCAATCGCCTGCATGGCAAGAACTGTTGGTCTTGTATGCTTCTCTCAAGCGTTGAGGCTCAACGTACGACGATATTGTCCCCGTCCTCACCAGTACCCGCTCAAGATCTTCAGTCAGGTTCCTGACAACAGGGAAACTGTCATCAATCAACAGCTGCTCCAGCTGCTTCGAGCTCGAGTAACTGCTGCGAACAATCATACTCTCCATGGGAGAGACCCAACGGCCACCTCCAACCTCACTGTACAAACAAGGTTTACTGCGAATCAACGAGAAAAAAGCGCGTGTCAGCGAGTCCCAGGGAGCCGGCGGCAGTGCTTGAGGCAGCAATTGGGCGTGCTGTTCTGGCTTCATCTCCTGGGTGTCCGCTAAATGCACGATCGCTCGAGCATAGCACGGGGCGATGACATCGCGAAGCAAGGCAATGTTCCATTCGGCGCGAAGAAGGCCGTCGCCACTTAGTCCGTCTCCAAACCAAATATCGCGGCGGTTCGAAGAGAGCTCGAAGTACCCATTTACCTGAAAATGATAGATACACACTTAGTACAAGTCGTATATAAATTCTATCCGAAGGCGAGGGGGTACTTACGTGTACAGGCAAGTACGTATGCGTTGGCAACGGCAAAAAGCAAAACGCCAAGCCAGTCATAGCGGATTTTGCTGCATCAGTGCTCTTTAGTACAGCCACCCCACCCCACGGTACTAGGCGCTGGTTCGCATTAGCGGGGTCGCAAGCTATCCTGGTGCATCCTCCTCCACCCAACTGATTCATAATCAGATACGTGTACTCTTTCGTCTGACTGACGGCAAAGTCGGAAACTTTAATCTTCAGCGGATAGTCACAGATTATACCTGCAAAGTTAGTGAAGAAATATGTTAGTAGTTGTTCAGCGATTGGGGTTGCACTCCTAGCAACTCAGCAATACCATCGGTCGAGAAGCGCTGCGTGGAAGCAAGGCCAGTGGAGCCTAGACTAGTGTGCTGGAGCGAGCGTTTCGCTTCAATTTCTTCTGTCATGTTCGTGATCGATGCCTCCTGAAGAACAGTCGGGGCTTCTTCACCAGTTCGCCACTTCGACACCGATATTTTGCACACATTGCGCAGAAACAGCAGTACAGTCGGCCTGTCATGTTCGTGATCGATGCCTCCTGAAGAACAGTCGGGGCTTCTTCACCAGTTCGCCACTCCGACACCGATATTTTGCACACATTGCGCAGAAACAGCAGTACAGTCGTCAAACTATCTGCGAACTCCTTCAGCATTTCCGCCATTTTGGCGGGCGTTTGTGCACGGTTGGAGAGCTTGCTGTGTTGAGCTTGATCTTCAGTTCGAAGTGCAAGGCGGAAAATCGTCCCCTTCAAAAGCGAAACAGCAAATAATTAGCCCAGAATTCAGCAGTGCTGTATGATAGTAAAGACAGCTCCCCCACCGAAAAAGGCTCAGAGAAGTTGCACCCGAAGCATCGGAATGGGGCAATTTGATCAGGAAAGTTGTTCACCAAATCAGGATGTGCAATGAAGTCGATCATTTTGCCTGGGTTACTTGGGTTCACGTTCGGCAGATGGCACGCCTAAATAATGATGAATAAGACAGGAGTACATAACAATATCTCTGTCAGGCTCTCCTCTGCATCGCCAATACCCAGGCGAGTCGCACCTGCGGGTCGAAGAAGACTAGCTGCGAGCCACTGACAAACGTCGGTAGGTCTGTGACGTGATATACTGCACGAGAGCCAACAACATTTTAGCACCAGCAGAAAAACCGATCACTCGAGCCACAGACGTGATACACTGCACGAGAGCCAACAACATTTTAGCACCAGCAGAAAAACCGATCACTCGAGCCACTTTACAAATGTCCATCCCTCAACAGGGACGCACCCGAGTTAAAGCCGACACCGAAGCGCCCAGTCTTCCACCCCTTCGAGTTGTCTTTCTTCAACGAGTCTCCAATGCGCTGCGCATCCAGTTCACAGTCACTCTCTAAGCGTGTATCCTACGACAACAGAATATCCAGCCCAACCCAGCAGTGTTTCCTGCACTCACCTGAATCGACTGGAAGTCGGCGTCAGTGAACGTGGCGTTGTTGTGCACCAACAGCGACGGACCTGAACACACCAGCAGCACCAACAATACCGTAGCTGCCAGTCAGCATACACATACCCGAAGAAGTGGCCCCTGGGGGGCCCCTCAAGAGGTAGCAGGACGTCTCCCGACCTTGAAACGACCCGAGCTTCTCGTACGCGAGCCCCGTGGACGCGTGCTGGCGGTAGTCCAGACACAAGTTCACCTCAGTGGCCCCGGCGTCGTCGGCATTCTGCACCATCTCCTTGAAGATCGACGTGCCCTCTACAAGGAGAAGATCAACCCATCAGAAAGAAAGAAAACATCTCCTTGAAGATCGACGTGCCCTCTACAAGGAGAAGATCAACCCATCAGAAAGAAAGAAAGATCAGTTGCATGAGACCCTTTCCTCTCCGCGTCCACTGCAGCTGAGGGAGGGAGACGCACCGGGGTAGTTGCGCAGGATCTCGCGGATGCGCACCGTCAGGTCGATCTTCTGAGGGAGACGCACCGGGGTAGTTGCGCAGGATCTCGCGGATGCGCACCGTCAGGTCGATCTTCTGCCCGAAGTCATCGCCGAAGTACACGTCCGCGTCCACCATCGCGGCTCGCCCCGCGACACAAAAGATTTGAAAGAAAAGGACGAAATATGAAAAAGGAGAAATTGTCTTTCGGGTCCGTTATTTTGAAACAATGGAATTCCAAAGCGATTCCATTCTTTTCAAATCGAACGTTCATTTCGTTTTTTTTGTTGAAAAAGCTAGGGTACTGTACCAAGTATGTACCAAGTAAAGTGTGCCCTGTTAAAATTCCGCACTCTGCTGCCATCAGAACACTGTAGACCAATTTCTCAATGTACAATATATATATATGTACAATGCTATTGTGCTTTGCAATGATTTTGGCAATATGGGGCGAGCTTTGCTGTATTTACACCAATCTTCCCGAAATGCCTGTGATTGGTCAATTAGGGGTTGTATGGCATAACATATAGAAGGTGATAACATAGGTAATTCGGTATGCATAAGAAATTAGGGGTTGTATGGCATAACATATAGAAGGTGATAACATAGGTAATTCGGTATGCATAAGAGGGTGGATGTGCTAAAGATCATGGACGGTGGTGTACTAGGCCAATGCATGGCTGCGGACAGGCTCTCTCAAGTCGATATATATATATCGACTTGACTCAGCCTGTATATATATTATATATATGAGGAGGTGGATTTATGCATAATTTTAGCAGGTCGTGTATCTTTTTTTCACACATATTTAGGAGCAGGCTTTGTCATATTTAGCGCTAAAATGGTCGGCAAAATCATTGCAAAGCACAATAAAACATTTATAGTTTAAGCATAGGATAAAGGTTCCTCGGACTTGAGGACGCGACCGATGACTTCGAGAGAGAACCGGGCGTGAGCCCATGCCGCCAGCTCCTTGTAGGTAGCTGGCGGCGGCGATACCGCAAATCTCGAGCTCTTGCATCTTAGTGCGCCGAGCGCGCTTCTCTCAGCTGGAACGAACTCCTGCAACCCGAAGCACGAAACGTCTCGTTCCAGCTCGCAGTTACGAAAATCCTTTCGTACGAACCTGGACTGGCCGTTTTTCATCTTCCTTTGAAAAACCTTGCCAACTCGGGAAGCCGCTTGAGTAGTTCGGGTTTTTCAGGAGATGCTCATGGCAGCAAAATTCGTGGCGGTTCAAGCGAAAGATCCTGTTTGAGGCTTGCTATTGAAGATAATGCAGTAGTGGTGATGCACTAAGAGCCGCACCCATCGCCTTTCGCTAGTGTGCGAGCGCCTTTCGAGGCTGTCGACACGATTGCGCGCCTGTCACTGCTGAAAGGCCACGCTTGAGGACTTAAAGGCAAACACTGCTATCTAGCCATGGCTGGAAGGCGACGAAGGGGCAAGCGTTCACTCGGCGTCTTGATTCTCACTTCGTGATTTCATCACTGGTACCCACATCGACAAGCTACAGCCAACCCCACCGCTACACTACCGCACCTTCACCAATGCAACGCTGGTTCAGCAGTCGTGAAGACGCTTCCGACGAGGACGGCGACTCCACCCGGATCACCACCGACACAAGTTGGAGAGCATCCAGGGAGAACGATCGTCCCGCAAACACCAGAAGAAGGCACACCCACTCAATGACGGCACTTGGTGTCTTCCATGTAGTCGGCCGTACGAAGTAGCGCTTCGGCGATCCGACGCGATCTACAAGCGCCGTTCGCCAGCCATCCGTCACCAACGATCCATGGACATTTTGGTGTCTTGGGCGGCGGGCCAAATCCAACGCCTGAAGCGCAAAACCGAGTGCATTTGGTTCTGCCGGCACCAGTGCCGCCTTTACCAGTGAATCCTGCTAAGAGAAATGGCCAATCTCGGGCCGATTGCCAATAAAGGGGCGATTCTATAAGCCAATCAAATAGCTGATACGCGTACAATCCAATATGATTGGTCACTTATAGTGTACCATACAACTGATAGATTGCGACTCCATAGTGAAACCAAGTTAAACGAATCGGCCCGTAATTGGCCATGACCATCATTACAGGCACTGTTGGTCAATCGTAACTCCAACAATACACACGGCAGAGTTTCCGGCATCAACCGATGGCCACAGGCCTTGGAATGGCGAAACGACAGACCCGACAGGGATATCCCCGTCCCAACCGAACAGGGTGCCCCAATATCCCGTTCCAATGCTTCCGACGCCCCAGCCTCTCCTCGCATCTGGTGTCCCTGCCGAAGTTGCATTTGCGATAAGTAATTTCCAACCAAAAGCTGGGTTCGAGCTCGTTGCTCAAGGTCCCACAGAGCGGTCGTTCATCTACAAGTGTGTGTGTGTGTGTGTGTGTGTGTGGGGGGGGGGGTACGCGTTCGACACGTAAGTGACCTGACTGTGTGCGGCTGGATCTGTCTCGTAAGCGAGCACTACCGTTCCAACGAAAGTGTTCATGTGTACAGTGGGAAGACATCGTGCGCAACGAAGCACCTAAAAGAAGTCCACCATGTTACTTCGTCCAAGTCTGCGCTGAAGGATTCACACAAGCGAACCAGGGACGAGATCGTAACTCATATCCTAGCGGCTGCCCAAGACCAAGAAAACTGTGTGCGTATCAGCCTGCTTCTTCACACACTGCTCGTGACTAATGCCGTGCTTTACACGGTGAAGCTCTGGATTTTCTTAAACGTATCTGTATGGTTTTGTAATAGTTTGGGTTCTTCATATAAGAATTTGAAGTAAGTTTGGGTCGGAGTGACTCCCTCCGTTAATTCTGGATCTAAAATCCAGAGAATACACAACAATCTACCGTTTATCATGTGTGAGTGGGAGGAATCGAGGATTTTATCATGTGTGAGTGGGAGGAATCGAGGATTTTGCGGGCCGTCGTCACCAAATACAACTTCCAAGCCGTGGTGAACCGCAGAACAATTACCCACACTGTGATCGAGCTCTACGTATCGGCTAAGCGCGAATTGATTCGCTTCATTATCGACAACCGCATCTCAGATGTGAAGTGTTTAGTGATGGTCGCTGACTTTTGGAAGGCAAAGCGCTCGGGCACGAAGTTTATTGCGCTTCGGCTGTACTTCGTCACTGCAGACGTCAAGCTCGTCTCCTTCTTGCTAGGAACGCGACACTTTCAACCTCTCTACGGTGAGTGTGATGGTGGAATTCGCGGACATTTTAAGCGGTGGATCATTCAAATTCTCGCGGATATTGGACTTACTGTTGCATACTTCTTCGGAGCGACTACGAGCGGTGGTCCAGACGTTCAGCACATGATGACATCAAACCTGATGCTCTCATGGGAGTGGTACATGCCTCACCTAACCAACGCGGCAACTAAAGCAGCGTTTGAGATGACGAGCAATGTAGCAAAGTCCAAGAACCCCGAGATGCTTCAGCTGCTGAAGAAGGTGGCGCGAACTGTTCATCAAGTCCGCGCAGTGGAGATCATGGGTGACTTGTCCGGACAGCTTGTCCGCCTCCTTGGCGCCGGAAAGGTGAAGAAGCTGATTGACTATAAGCCGCATCGCTTCATGAGCCTTACACGCGCCTTTGAGCGCATTATGAAGCATTGAAACGTACTTTGCCTGTGGTATGAGAAACGTGCACACAAGGCGGATAGAAACAAATCGGCACCTCCGCCTCTGTTTCCTTAGGCAGGAGACAAGTTGCTTATGGAGCAGCTACTCTCACTGCTGCTGCTGATTTCAGCGCTTAATGTGAAACGTCAGGCAGAAAAACCGAATCAAGTCGACGTTCTCGTCTCTGCGTACAAGATTATGGTCACGACACCTGGCCCCGAGGCATCACTACGCAAGTATGATGCTA
>JAIKVH010000195.1:0-18327 GCA_024679275.1 Phytophthora niederhauseri
CCATTTCGCAGGCAAAAGCAGCATCAATTCATTATTCGGACCGGCCGTACCGGTCATTCCCCTGCTACTTCTACTCCACCCATGAGTCCCACCGCCTACAGCAGCAGGTCAAGCAGGTCACGCAACACAATACAGGCTCTATTTCTTGGCCTCCATGTCCTCCAGCGCCTGGCGCACGAGCTTGGCGCCCGTGACCATGAAGAGCGTCTGCCAGATGCCCAGTCCCAGGCGCGGCACGATGCCCTTGAACAGGCCGCCGTAGCCCTGCTCCTTGACCACCGTGCGGAAGACCTGCACCATGTTCTGCTTGGGCTCGCCGCGGTCCGCGGCGCTCTGCATCTGGATGCGCGCCACCTCGAAGGGGTGGTTCCAGCAGGCCAGGCCGCCGCCGACGATACCGGCGCCCGCCTCCTGGGCCACCGTGAGCTTGGCGTCCTTGTCGCCGTGGAACAGCACCTTGAACCGGCCGCGCACGATCTCCGTGAAGCCCTGGCGCGACGCCCAGTTGGTGGCCTGGCGGAAGGCGATGGCCGTGCCGCCCGGGTAGAAGCCCTTGAGGCCGTGCGCGCCGTACACGTTGTGGATGCGCTGCATGGTGGAGATGGAGCGGTCGCCCGTGACGGCGCCCGTGACCAGGAAGGTGCAGGGCCCCATGACCACGACCTGGCACACGCCGCCGCCCGCTCCGGCCAGGAAGCCCGTGGCGCTCTGGCCCACGCCCGCCGACAGCAGCGAGTCGGAGATGGCCTCCTTGGAGAAGAGCAGGATGGCGCCCTTGGACGCCGACTCGACCATCTTGGGGCCCGTGCCGGCCCAGAAGGCGGACACGCCGCCGCCCTCGCGCATGACGTTGCGGAAGGCCTGCGTCGTCGACTCGGTGCGGTAGCGGCCCATGCGCGTCTTCCAGACCTCGAAGGGCATGCCCAGCGTCGCGGCCTCCAGGCACTGCAGCAGGCCGCCGTTGAACAGGTCGCGTGGACCCACCTTCTTGCCGGACGCGGGCGGGGGAGACATGATATGATTGATACGTACGAAGGTGCTGAGCTGTGCTGGCTTGGGGGCAAATCGAGGTGTGGAAAACTGAGTCTGGAGGCGATATCCATGCGGAGAGAGCCGAGCCACTTTGCGCTTGGTTCAACTAAAAGGACTGATATCCTAAGCTTTGACCAAAAGAGTAATTAAAGCTTAGGAGATCAGGAGTACAATACGGGGTCACGTCGATCTCGGCCACGTACTTGGCTTTGTGACGTCACGGTGTCGGCACTGCCGGAAGCTCGCGGACGTCAGCCGCGAGCAACATCTGCGGCCTGCTTCGCCATGCTGTCGAGCTAATAATGCAGGGCTTTCACCGCATTTCCGGGGTATTTGTATCCGCTGGTCGAGATCATCAAAAGTGTGGCAGTGTTTCCTTCTCGACAGTTTTTGCGTTGTACATGTACGAGCGGCTGCAACTGTAGTTGTCGATGTCCACGCAATATTGACTCATTGGGTATATAGCGGTTGCGGGGCGCTCTGGGACCCACAGTGAAACTTGTGCAGGTGATCGAAGTGCATTTCCATTGTAAGATGAACCTGCGCTTCATATTCAGTCGCTGCTTGAGGAGGATCCGTGGGTGTGGACGAAACATACAGCTACCAGTGGTAGTTCAGTACCAGGCACGAGGACAATGAGGACTGGTCCCTCCACGGAGACGTTCTTGGCACGCTAATTTGTCCACATACGAGGGCTGCTGCCTACGGGCGTTTGGTCGACCAGCTGACCCGGAGGCTGTTGCGCGCCATATCGACGTGCCCTCAGCTGTTGCGGCTTCAGCAGCCAAGCCCGATGCGCTGGAAGGAGAAAGATGCCTTGCACTATGAAGTGGAAGGAGGCATTTCAGTAACTAGTGACGCGTTTAACTTCTACATAGTACAATACGCACAGGGTCAGCATGGGGCGATTGAAAGGCTTATACGCCTCTTCATGTTGAAGTGGCCATGACAAGCAAGCTTTCTAGCTTCCGAGCTAGACTTGTAGGACCGCTCGCAACTTTGTAGAATCAGATATAGAGTCAGTATGGCATAGTGAAACCAAGCTTAATCCGGGGACTCGGCACGACACTGCTGCGTGCAGAGGACAGGCGCCTGCTCAAGCGAGTCAGTTACCTACTTATATTGGCAGTCTTCGACCGCATCGAGAGCTTCCAGCGGCGTCGGAGCGGAGCGTTTTCCCTCGCGGCCTCTCTTCCTGCCGCCCGAAGTCCCCGGCGCCACTAAGCCGACTACCGACCAGCCGCGCCGCCCGAGCAGAGCGCGACTTCCCGGTGTGCCCTGCTGTTTCCTACGCATCATTAGGGATCGCCCCTTCTTTCCCGTCTTGTAGGGGCTGGAGACGAGTTAGTTCGCGATAGACAGCGCGCCGAGTCGACTGCTGGGATCGAATAAGGCGACGGACGACCCCCCGACCGACCGACTGGCGCGCGCGCGTGTGAAGCCCCCGGGAGCCCGAGGTAAATGGCAAGGTCGCACAGCACAGAGACCCCGTACCGCCGCTCCCAGTCCGTCACCAGCCACTCGCAGCAGCATCGAGGCACGCCCGTGCTGGAGGAGCAGAACTACATGAGCGCGTTTAGCCCGCCGCCCAACGGCCTCTACGTCATGGAGACGCCGCAGCAGCGCGACGGCGACGCGGCCGCCCCCGACGGACGCCGCTCCATGCGCCAACTGCCGCCCGTGGACCAGAACGGCTCCTTCCGACAGCGCCACGGCGTCACGCGCGGCGCGTCCAACGGCTTCGCCACCATGGACAACGGCAGCACCATCAGCAGCTCCAGCGGGAACTACATCGACGCCATGAGCCTCAACAACAACAACATGAGCGCCACGGCGCAGCAGCCGCTCATCTCCACGCCGCGCGCCACGCAGAAGAACATCGTGCGCGTGATCGACAAGGACATGACGCAGCAGTTCCGCGGACGCTCCAAGTCGGTGGGGCAGGGACGCATTCGCTGGTTCGAGAACAGGAAGTCGCAGCTCCTCGGCTTCTGCCTTACGATGGCCTTCCTTGGTGTTTCGGTCGCCATGTACAGCTACCGATGGACGGGACTTATTGCTGGCTCTGTGAACAGCCTCATTTGCGGCTCCGCTGTGGTTATCACGTACTGCCGCAAGAAGCAATGGCACCAGCACCCGAACCCGATCGTGCACAACCGCTCGGTGCTGAGTATCTTCATGGCGGTGTGCTTGCTGTTGAACGTGCTGGTGGACTTCGACCCCAGTGGATCGAACACGGACTGTCAGCGACTTGCAGGTATCACGGAATTCTTCTTCTTCACGGGCGAGGCGTGGGGTCTCGTCATGGCTTGCGATCTGTTCTTCTCGGTATGTCAACTGTTATTGTGCATTGTCCTCAGCACTAGCCAGGCCTAATGTTCTTGTCTTTTACGCACAGCTCACGAGTCCGTTCACGAGCTACAAACGACTGATGAAATTCTACCACCTTTGGGTATGGCTCGGAGGCATTACCATGGGCGTGATCACGTACTCGGTCCAAGGTGCTGGTGGATTCTTCACCGTGGACGGCCAGTCCATGACCTACGAGTCCGACACGGACACTGTCATCGGCTTTTGCCTGGCCTCATCGCGTATTTGCTGCGATTCCGGCGAAACCTGCCCTGACACGATTCAAAAGTGCTCCACTACCGCGAGCTTCCTGAACGCACAGAAATGGTGGGTATTTCCCGCTCGGCATGTACATGGACATCACGACTAACAAGTGGTTTGTTAACTTTCCTACAGGCCCTGGATTTTGATTTACAGCTTCGTGCTTCTGGTTTTGTTCGTGTCTGTGTGGTAAGTTTCCGAACCGGAATGGCTGTGCGTATGTGCTTGTTCTCTAATAAGCTTTCGCTTTTTTACGCGCTTCAGTGTGCTGACGTTGGCGTGGCACCGTCTCTACCTGCGTGGTGTCCCCAAGACATACAACATTAAATGGCTGTGCGTATGTGCTTGTTCTCTAATAAGCTTTCGCTTTTTTACGCGCTGCAGTGTGCTGACGTTGGCGTGGCACCGTCTCTACCTGCGTGGTGTCCCCAAGACATACAACATTCGCCTTCGTGTGCTGAACTACATTTCCTTGTAAGGATATTGCTGCTGGTATCTTATTCAATGGTATCTCACACCCGTAACGCTATCTGTGGATGTACAGCTTCACCGGCGCGTATGTTTTCTACTGGTTGCTCCTCCTGCTTCTGTACATGTGCGCGTACTTCTTGTCGACCAAGAGTGACACGTCGAACTCGAAGGCCGTTGCGCAAGTTCTGCGCCAACTGGTGATCTTCCTCATTTCGTCGAAGGGATACCTCGACTACGTGATTTGGTTCGCTGTGAACAACATCAACAGAAAGAGTGGAAACGGACGCGATGAATCAGCAGATGTGGATGTCGATTTGAGCCCGCAGGCCAACACGGCCCTGCGATCAGAGATTCTGTACTACACCACGTCAGGCATTAAGGAGTCTGTTCGTGCTGTGACTGACGAGCTGATCACCATCCCGATTTCTGGCGAAGGCGATGCGGTACGTAGGTCTTCAGTGCTAGTCTTGTATATGGGGCCTGCCTAACATTTTTTTTCTACCACCAAACAGGGCAAGTCTATCAAGTTCTGGTCATTCTGCCCGACATCGTTCCGCAACATTCGCTTGACCTTTGGAATCAGTGACGCCGACTACATTCAAATGTTCGGCGCTACGACCAAGGAGCGATTCAGTGAAGGTCGTAGTGGTGCTTTCATGTTCTACACGTCAGATGAAAGTCTGATTGTGAAGACAATGTCCCCCGAAGAGTGTGCGTTCTTGCGCAAGATGGCACCTAATTATGAGGCCTATATGACCAGCAACCCCGACACACTCCTCACGCGGTTCTACGGTTGCCACTCCGTCTCGCTGTACGGAAAGATGTACTACTTCGTGGTTATGGGAAACCTGTTTGCGGACACGGACGTTGTTCATCACCGTTACGATATCAAAGGATCGTGGGTGGACCGTAATGCGAAGGTCCCGAGTGTCGGTGATAAGACCGCGTGCCGTTATTGCAACGCATCGTACACGTTCGGCAGTACCAAAAACCAGGAGTGCGGTGACGGCATGAACTTCCACGAGCCCGACATTGTCCTCAAGGACAATGACTTGATGACCAAGGTACGCCTTCTTGCGCTTCATTTGCACAGCTGAGTGGCGGCTAACGTTATCGTTCTCTGTTGCAGATTCGCATTGACCCGGCGACAGCGCACCGCATCTACGACCAGATCCACAAGGACAGCGACTTTTTGTGCTCGCAGGGCATCATGGATTACAGTCTACTCATGGGCATTCAAAGCTCGGAGTACTTTGTCGACACAAGCCAACTGCCGCAAGCCCGTCGCGACCTGCTCTTCACGCAACCTGCGACGAGCGTGGCTGGTCCGTCGCTCTACCATTTCGGTATTATTGACTTCCTGCAGCAGTGGTACGTGATGACAATCTTCCTTAGCTCCATGCATGTGTCCACTTGATAACGTTGTACGTGTGTAAACCTCGTTTTTAGGACGATGGAAAAGAAGATGGAGCGGTTCTACAAGACTTTCGTCAAGCGCAAAGACCCCGAGGGTGTCTCCGCTTTGCCGCCGAAGCCCTACAAGTTCCGTTTTCAGCAGAAGATGTCGCGCATCTTCGCGCTGTCGACGCACACGCGCGCTGAGAACGACACGGCGTTCAACCACAACTACCCGGCACTGATCGACGTGCTGGACCAGGGCAACTTCGACACCCAGCGCCACAACACCTTCATCAACAACTCGGTGATGGAGCAGAGGCCGGTGTTCAACCCCGATCTGCAACAGGACGTCCGCGTGGTGTAGATGGGAATCCGAGGCGTAGTGAGTTAACCCAAAGGAGTCCTAAGCGTCGTGCTACATGGACCCCATTTTTTGATAAGTAGGAACGAAGAGAGAAAGAAATTTATAATTACGCGAGCATGTTCACTGTCATGGTCAAGTTGACCTTTTGCAGCTACTGTATCGACCGATACAAAATGCTGTTTCGAATTTTGGCCAATCAGGTGGTCCCACCTAGCGCGATAGCAGCTCCCCCTCACAACAGAAGTGCCGAGCCAAAAACCTGCTCTCAAACATGGTGAAGGTGCGTCTCGTTCGTCTCTGTCCGTGCACCTCTGCGACCGACTGGAAGGCGTAGCTGGCGGTAGATGCATAGAGACCAATTGTACGCAGCTTGCTGACCGTTTGGCTGCTTCGTGGACGCCCTGCAGGCGGCGTCTCCGAGCGTGAAGGCGATCTTTATCCTCGACAGCGATGGCAACCGCGTGTGCGCCAAGTACTACGACAAGTCGTACCCGACGCAGAAGGAGCAGCTCGCTCTGGAGAAGAAGCTGTACGCCAAGACCAAGAACGCCACGTCTCGGGTGGAAGGTGAGAGCGCTGCTGGCGGTGGCGTTGAAAGACTGTAGTGATGGCATTCTGATCATGGTTCTTGATTATTATTTGTTTATTGTGCAGCCGACATTATTCTGATTGAGAACATTGTGAGCGTGTTCCGCTGCGGGTCGGACACTACGATGCACGTGGTTGGCTCGGCTTCGGAGGTGAGTAGCAGTAGGCTGAACGGATGGACCCGCAAAACGAGGAGTTGTGGGCTGATTGGAGTTGCTTATTGTTGTAGAACGAGCTGATCCTGCTCACTGTCTTGGACTCGGCCTACGACGCTGTCAGCAACTTGCTGAAGTACGTGGTATTGTTATTGAACGTGGAAGGTTTGGCGCTGAAACTCACGTGGATGACTTGTCTGTGACGCAGGGGACGGATGGACCGCCATGTCATGCTCGACAACATCGAGCTGGTGCTGCTAACATTCGACGAGGTTGTCGATGGCGGGTACGCGGCAGCAGTGTGTTGGTTTGCTGGATTGTGTTCATGGTGATGCTGAATGATGTTTTCTTTCTCTTACTTTTGTTGCAGAATCATTTTGGAAGTCGACACGCCGTCCATCTCGAACCGCGTGCTTATGCGCGTAAGAATCGTTGTTTGCAAACAATGCTGTGGCCGTTCTGATCACCAGTCTAACCTCTCGCTTCCTCTCTTTTATTCAGGGTATCGACAACGAAGTCCCAATGGCAGAGCTCACCATTTCACAGGTGAGTTTGTGTGCAGCTTATTACTCCGTATCACGTTCCTGTTTGCTTACTTCGCGCGTTTTTTTTATCTGCATAGGCGTTCGCTTCGGCTCGCGAGCAGTTCTCGCGCTCCTTCCGCAGCTAGACGGCATCCTGCGTGCCACATTAAATGTGTCTTTCTCTGCTTTCTATCCTGCTCTCCCAAACACGACTCCGTTGTGATCTTTTTTTAAATATCTTCCTGGCCTACATATACTACACTGTACAACGTAGTACTGTACATGTTGTCTGCATCCGTGGACCGTGGCCTGCGATGCACTTCACAGCGTCACAGCTAAACTGGGCAACATGATCGTGGTGTTCGGCATCTCTTATTCGTCAGAATCAACGGTAATCAATGCCTTCTATTGGTCAAAACTAATTTTGCACTACGAGCAAGATAGCTTGTCATTTCCCATCAGGAAAGCTGGCGACCAAGCTCTTTGTCTGCGGCAATGACGTCGAAGCCGGAGAAGAAGCACAAGCAGGAGCAAGAGCAGGAGCAGGAGCAGGAGCAAGAGCAGGAGCAGGCGCAGGCCAAGCCCTGGGGCCGCTTCAAGCTCGTGTCCAAGGAGCCGGCGGAGGAGAGCGACCACATCTACTTCCGTAACAAAGTGACCACGATCGGCCGCATCAAACGTCGGTGCGACCACGTGATCAGCAAACCTTTCATCAGCAGCATAGTAAGGCAATTGCAGTTCATTGCACAATGAATGCTGCTCGTGTGCTAACGTTTTGGCTTTGTTGATTGCTGGTTGGCTTCGGTAGCATTGCGCTGTGCACTTGGAGGGCTTGGACACGAACGGAGACCCCGTGGTGAAGCTCCACGACAACAGGTGCGCGTTGTTGTGGTTGCTGGGTTGAAACAAACGAATGAAATTGACGTGTTTGATGCAGTCGTAATGGTATTTATGTCAATGAGGAAGCGGTGGGCAATCGTCAAGTTGCGCGTTGTTGTGGTTGCTGGGTTGAAACAAACTAATGAAATTGACGTGTTTGATGCAGTCGTAATGGTATTTATGTCAATGAGGAAGCGGTGGGCAAGGGAGCCTCGGCGCAGCTGGGCAACGGGTATACGATTCACTTCACTAAGCCTGGCACGACTTCGGCAGGTATGTGGGTACCTACGCTAATAACACAACAGTGTAGCTGATATAAACTGTGTTGCTGTGTTTCAGGAATCCCACCGTTGGCTTACAAGTTCGAGTTTCTGAAGTACGTAAAGCAAACCCTTTGAGGTATTCAAAGCTGCTTGGGTAAACTTACTTAATGTGCACTTGTTAGGCCTCACGAGTCGAATCCTGCGTCTCCACAGAGTGACATGGCTGTCTCGTCGAAGAGCGAAGCAGCGACCCCATCGAAGAGCGAGGTAGTTGAAGCATCGGAGGATGTCAACATGACGGTTGTCGCCGATGAGTCTTTTGAGGCGACGCAGTTGGCGGATCCTCCGTCTCCGTCGGAGAAGAAGCGCAAACGGGCGGATGAAGAGCCTGCAGTAGTTACCGTTGCCACACAGGAGCTTGAAAGCAAACTCAAGAAAGCCGAGAGCCGAATCGTAGCTTTGACTGAAGAACTGGAGAAGACCGTACAAGAGAAGGTGAACAAGCTTCAGCAAGAGAATTTAAGTCTGATGGCTAAGCTGGAGGAAGCTACAGCTGAGAATCTCCAACTGAAGACAGATTTGTCCGCGAAAGACAGAGACATGGAAGTGAAAGTCAAAGAGGCGATTAAGAAGCGAGACGAGAGTGCAGCGTCGGAGATTCTTAAGCTGAAAGAAGAGCTGGCCGCCAAGGATAAAACTATGGAGCTGAAGATTAAGGAAGCCGTTAAAAAGAGCCAGGAGGCCGACCGCGAAGCCAGGACCCAAGAAATTGCTGCAAAACTCAAAGAAGCGACGAAGAAGTATCAGCAAAAGGTGGAAGCTGAACACTTTGAGCAGCGACGAGAGATGAGCGAGAAGATGGCGGCCTTTTCCAATGAAAACGAAAAGCTACAGACAACACTTGGCACGAAGGAGGAAGAGCTGGCCGAATGCGAGGATAAACTCGCGAGTTTGCGCGAGAAGGTCACGGAACTGACGAGTACCTTGACCGAAAAGGAGAAGGCTTTGGCGGAACGTGGGGAGAAGATCGGGGAACTCGAAGAAAAGATTAATGCGTCGAAGGATGAGAGCTCCGAGCTTATGGGACTCCTTGCAGCTGCAGAAGACAAGGTCGTGGCTGCTGAAAACAAGGCTGCAGAAGCTTCTATCGCTGCTGCCGAAGCAGCCAAGGCCAGCAACAATGGTGGTGGTGACGCGAAGGAGCGACACGAGCTGCAAGCAGCTATTGCATCTCTTCGAGGCGAGCTCGAAACGCATCGCGCCGAGCTTGCAAGTTCTAAAGAGGAGGTACGCAGGCGAATTGGTGTCGCTAGCTCTGTTCACACCTAATGATGTGCATGTATTTGTATTGGTGTGCAGCTGAAGAAACAGCGAGAAGCTGCAAGTGCTGCTGCGTCTGCATCGACGGAGTCTCCTCCAACTGTTGCTGTCGAGAGGTATGTCTCTCCCCGTATCCCACGGACAATTGCTGCAAGTACTAATTATTCTTTCGTAATGTCAACAAGCAGTATCGGCCAAGATGACGACGCCGAGACTCTGCGCGCTCGGTTGGCCGCTGTATTGAACCTCTTCGGACAAGTGCAGGCTCTCGGTGTCGAAGGTATGAGCCTGGTCAGCGGAACTGACCGTCCAGAGCTGGCGGACCTCCACCTCTTGTCCGCTGCATCAGCGCGCACAAGCACGGCAGTGCCAGACTCGCCTAGCTCTTCTCCTAGCGAGGAAAACGCCGAAGACGACGCGAAGGACTCACCTGCGAAGAAGCCGACGACGGAGAAGAGGGCTGCGAAGAAAGCCGCCAAAGACGTCCGCATTAAAACCGAGAAGGCTGATCACACTGAGGACGATGCGAATGACGCTGCAGCGGAGCCCAAGTCGTCCCCGGCCAAGTTGAAGCGAGAGAAGAAGAAGTCCATCAAGCAAGCGGCGCCGCTGTCCGCAGCGATCGAAGCCGACGCCGCCTCGGCAATTGCAGCCATGGCGTCGGCGGAAAGCAGCGGCAAGAGCTCCCCGAGCGAAGCGAGCACCGCGGTCGCCAATGGCGACGGGGACTGGGAAATGCTGGAGTGAAATACGTACTAAGGTTTTCGAGGTTATTCCACTATAACTGCGTAAGAAATGCTCGAGCAGTGCACCCACCGTGCCAAAGTCTACAGTAACATGTCCATGGGTTTGGAGCTTGTGTTCATCCATCCAGGGCAATGCAAATCGACACTTTGGAAATATGCCACGCACGATTTGAATCTCTTGACCAATCAGAGACACCCATGCGCTTGTTTTTGCTTCACACCATCCAACAAATTGCCACTTTGCTGCTTGGAGACCGACCGCCGGTCATTCATTACTCGACTCGCCCCCCAAGTCTCACTCGCCATGCTTCGCACCGCCTTCCGCCTCCGCTCCGCCCTGCCGGCCCAGCGCCGCGTCGCCGCCTGCGTCTCGCGCGGCTTCTCCTCGTACCCGCCCCACGAGGTCATCGGCCTGCCGTGTACGTCACTGCTCGGATATCTACGTATCTACTCGAGGAGCTCTTGGAATTGACGATTTGACAATTGTCTTGTATAATAATTGATGCAGCGCTGTCGCCGACCATGGAGACGGGCAACATGTCCAAGTGGGTCCTGAAGGAGGGCGACGCCATCAACGCCGGCGACATCGTGTGCGAGATCGAGACGGACAAGGCCGTCGTCGACTACGAGGCCACGGACGACATGTTCCTGGCCAAGATCCTCATCCCGGAGGGCGCCGAGAACATCCCCGTGGGCCAGCCCATGATGGTGGTGTGCGACGAGGAGGAGTCCATTGCCGCCTTCAAGGACTTCCAGCTGGAGGACGCCCCGGCGGCCCCCGCCGCCCCCGTGCTCTCCGAGGAGGAGAAGCCCCCCAAGAAGGAGGAGGTTGCTGTTGACGTCAAGACCCACGAGCCCGTGGTGCCCCAGGACTTCCTGGTGACCTCGCAGACCACGAAGAAGACGGTGCCCGGCCCGGCCATCCCGGCCTCGCCCGTGGCTAAGGCTGCCCCCGCCCCCAAGGCCGCTGCGCCCGCCCCGACTGCTGGCGCCGTGTTTGAGGAGAAGTGGGGCCTTGGCATCAAGAAGAGCGCCATCTCCACGAGCCTCATCAAGAAGCAGCAGGCGTACATTGCCCTGTACGGCATCACCGGCATGACGCCCGCGGCGCTGCCGGAGAAGAAGAAGTAAACCCGCTGCTCGTACTAGCGATAGGTTCGGCAAGCTCACGACCCCCCGTTGCGATGCAAAGGATAGCATTGCTAATTTGTTAATGAAAGCGCGGAGCTGAGCTACTGTAGCCTCGCTTGAGCTTGCTTGCAAAAGGCACTACTTAAGGATCACAAGTCTCTCGACTGAGCTACTATTGTGGCTTACTGAGGAACAGTGATACTCATCGAGTGAACCTTCTCCAGGTGGTTGAGCACGCCGAATGCGTCCACCGTCAGGAAGTCAAAGAGCCCGGGGTGCTTCGCATCAAGGGCCTGCAATAAAACACAGCAGGTCAATTATTACGCTCGCGACTACTGCAAGAAGGGAGCAGCTATACGCACCTGGTACTCGTTCAGATCAATGACTCCGTTGCGGTCCAGGTCGGCGTCCAGGAACGTGTTATCCACAATATGGGCCAACTGATCCTCCGACAGCGAGATCTCCAGCTCTGTGTTACACAACAAAGCACCCAAACAATGTCAACAAAAGGACACCAACATAAACAACCACCGGAAAGATACGCATCACGCACCGCTGCATTCCGCAAGACACGAGCGCAGGAGCTCCGTGGTCATCTTCTTGGTGATGAAGCCCGTGCCCTCGGGGTCCAGCAGGTAGAAGGACAGCATGAGCTTCTGCTCGCGCGTGGCCTTCTGACTCAGCAGCGACAAGCCCTTCATCAGGTCCTCGAACGTCACCTGCAACACACAAACAGTAGAGACACGCTATAAGTATATCTCCAACGCTGTGTTCCCCCTCCGTCCCAAGATCTTACGTGTCCCTTCTTGTCCATGTCGAAGATCGCGTAGAGGCGGTTGACGTAGAGGCTGGAGGTGTTGCCGTCGCCGCCCGCCAAGAAACCCCGCCAAGAAGCGGAAGAACTCGTCCTTGGGGATGACCACGGCGTCGTTCTCGTGCTGGCCCAGCACCGCCGCCAGGTGCTTGCGGATGGACAGCATCTCGTGCTGCGAGAACACGGCGGACACGTCCACGTCCGCCAGCTTCGTCTCCAGCAGCGAGTGCGTCGGCGGCGTGGGAGGCGGCGCCGACACGGTGCGAGGCGCGGGGGCCGGAGTCGGAGCTGGAACAGGAGCGGGGGCAGGAGCGGGAGCTGACACGGGCGCGGGAGGAGCCGACAGAGTGGGCGCAGACACGGGCGCGCTGCGCGGGGCGCTGGCCGGCGGCGGCGACGGCGGTGAAGGCTTGGCCTGCTTGTTCCCCATGACTTGCTGCAACTAGAGAAGGTCTCGAAGTGAGCGAAGGATATTTTACCTGGTATTATATTGCTCTACAACTGTAGTAATGAGTCAAAAGACAAAACCCGAAACTTGCTCTACAAGTGATACGAGCTCGTGGCGCATAATCTCACAAGGAAGTCGAAATGGTGGTGGTGCGGTCCAGTACGCGCGTGCAGGAGGAAGGCAAGGAGGCGGCGGTGGCCGTGCCCGGCGAGGTGGCCGAGGCCATCGCCATGGTGCAGAGCGACTCTCCGCTCGTGGCGGCCGAGGGCTTCTCCAAGCTCTCGCACGCCACGTTCAACAACCGTGAGTTGGCTCATGATCGTCAATTTTGAAAGCCGACAACTAATTCGCGCTTCGTTCCTTGATGCAGCGGTCGGGAAGGAGGCGGCCGGTGAAGCGGGCGCCATTAAGGCCATCGTGGACGCCATGGAGCGCAACATCTCCAACGGAACCGTGCAGGAAGACGGCTGCCACGCGCTGCGCAATGTCGCATTCCACTGCTGTAAGATGGAGTGAGGTCCTGGAAATGCATCGGAAGCTGCAGAGCTAACGAACATGGTGTATCTGTGTGTTGCTTGTGGGTGTTGTGTAGTGCCTAACCTGGTGCTGGTTCGCGAGCAAGGCGCGATTGCCGCTGTGCTCAAGGCGATGGAGACGCACCCGGAGAACGAAGCTCTGCAAGCCGAGGGCTGCTGGGCGCTGCTGGTCTTCTGCTCCAACACGGGTGCGACGACTGTTGTTGTTTTTTTCTGGGTGAATGGAGCGACCACCTCAGCTCATTTGGTCTGATTGTTGTTGCATTCTGTGAGCAGACGAGAACGCCGCGGTGGCCAAACCCCACGCGTCGCTGGTGCAGAAGGCTGTCGCTGCGTACCCGTCCAACACCGACATCCAGAGCCGTGGACGCTTCCTGACGGTGCTCCTCGCCTGATCTGGTACGGTTCACGCAACACGGCCCTACCTCTTGGTGGAGACGCAGGAATGGAAGTGGATCCTGATATCGGCGTAGACGTAGAGCATATATTACTGTCTCTCTGCCTGTTTGCTACTACAGCAGCAGAATCAATGGTAAGCCATGCATTATACTTATACTTGCTGCTGCTTGAACGACCCGTAGCTGGCGGTGCCGTATCCCGTAGGCGTCTCGTAGAGGCCGTACTCCGGGTGCTTGTGGCGCTTGTGGATGTTCTCTAGCTCCACGATGCTAAGCACACTGGAGCCGAGTCCCAGCAGGCAGCCAGAGGCGAAGGGCACGACGCAGGCCTGGAACGAGAATAGCACCGAGAACGGATCCATGAACTGCAGCGTCGACGACAGGAAGAAGCCGAGCATCGCCATCATGTTCAAGCCTGCAACCAAGAAAAAAAAAACATCACAGTCAGCACAGGGCTCATATCAGCTAAAAGGTTGTGGATGGCGTTGCAACGCACCAGTGACCCAGGTCTCGAGCGTTGTGAGGCGGCACGAGAACCACTGGTGGACGACCTCGACGTGCGCCAGGTAGGCGCTGAGCAGCAGCAGGAACGACCCGGCGAAGAAGGGCACCCAGTAGCCCACGATGAGGCTCAGCTCGTCGCGCTTGACGTCCACGACGCCAAAGTTGTCCGCGTCGGATCTCGCCCACACGTAGGCGCGCGCGAACACGTAGAGCATGGAGCCGAGCATGCCCAAGATGGCGGTCCAGAAGTCGATGCGGCTCGGGAAGAAGCCCACGTACTGGCGCTCCAGCACGGGCTGGGTGCCGTGGAAGTACTCCTCCAGCCAGATCTCGAGGTTGTGGCAGCAGTTGATCACTTCCAGGTACGTGATGGCGTGGTAGGCGAGGAAGAAGACGGCGGCCAGCAGCAGCGGCAGGTCCACGGACGAGTGCACCTGGTTGCCCGGCTCGCGGGCGGCCTTGTAGCCGCGCGCGCCGTGGGCCATGGCCTCGCCCGCGACGCCCGAGACGAAGAGCGTGAAGGCCACGATGGCGCAGAGGCTGGCCCAGAAGCTGAGCGAGTAGACCTTCCAGGCGCGGCCGTGCCACGCGCGGTAGAGCGTGGTCATCATCTTGCGGTGCGCGCGCGAGGACCAGACGATGCGCTTCTGGTCCAGCGTGTAGAAGTCCACGAGCGTGGGCGAGAAGGCGTCGACGCCGTAGTAGACCGAGTTGACGCTGTCGGGCGCGGGCACGATGAGCTCCTCGGAGGCCACGCGCGAGTAGGACGACGACACGGACGACGCCGTGGGGCTCGTGGCCGCGTAGCCGCCGTGCTGCAGCAGCGGCAGGGCCTTCTTAGACGACGCCGTGGGGCTCGTGGCCGCGTAGCCGCCGTGCTGCAGCAGCGGCAGGTCCTTGGCCACCATGGACGCGTGTGTAGCACGGAGCGAGCTGAGGCCTGAGAGGCAAATTCAAGACTAGGGCGAGGCTGCAGCTGGCGTAATGGCGGCTGGCTGTCTGCCGCTCGGTCTGTTTCGGGGCTGGGAAAATCTGGAAAAACTTTCCACTCGCGTTCCTGAATTAGAAGAGGAGGGTTGGCCTCGTATTTCTGGGCTAAGCTTGGCTGGCCGGGAAGCGGAGTTCGTTGGGCCGAGCGAGCGGAGCTGAGTCGCTTCCTTCCTTCGAGGCGATGGACGTGCGCGCGAGCGGGAGAGATGCTGAGTGAGGGCCTCGGCGGCGCCAGCGGCAGCGGCTGGCCCCGGGACTATCGATCCGTGATAGATCTTGGGGCGTTGAAGCCGGCCCCATGCATAGACGGGTGCGCCACTGGGTTTCAGTATGCCGCGTTTCGAATTTCGCGAGGGAAGCTCGCAATTGATCCCCCCACGCCAGGCAGACCTCGCTCGGAGCCCCATGCAGGGCGGGCTGTCTGCGCCGGAGCCAGCAAGTCCGCAGCGCCGGCAGTGTGGTGGCGCCGGCGCTGGCACGGCACCGGAGCTGATCCTCGGCGGAGCGGCGGCTGGCGAGGCTCGGGGTGCGCAGATAGGGGGCGAAACCGCGCGCTCCGCTTCAAGCTGGGGCGGGCAAAGGAATTTTCTCGCGGATTCCGCTCGCTGCTGGCTGGGGCTCTGCTTCCTGCGGCCGTCGGGTCTGCACTGCAAGCCCGGCTGCCTTTCACTTCCTGGCAGGCAGGCAAGACAAGGTGGGCCTCCAGCAGCGAGGATCTCTGCAGCTGGCGCGTGCTGCTTCATCTCGGAGCGGCCGGTCCTGGCCAGCCGTTGCCGGGGTATTGCGTGCAGAGCGACCACATCCTGGCGTGGCGGCGTTACTGCGCTGGGTCTGGAGCGCCACAACCAGAACCCGCTCGGGCACCAGCGCTTCATCCTGCTGCCATGCCGGAGCGAGCCACGTAGCGGCGCACAGTACCTACTTGTCTCGACGGAGCTGCTGGGTCTCGCGTTGCAAGCCAAGCTGCAAGCCAAGCTGCAGGCGACCAAGGGCTCTGGACTAAGGCACGTCATGCAGCTGCGGCGCGGGTCGGTGCCACTTTCAGCGGGACGCCTGATTCCACCCGGACGCGCAGTGATTGGCTGCCCAAAGGTCGTTCGACAAAAAGTTCGAACGCGACCGTTCGCCGAACGATGCGCTACCAGCACATTTCGGGTTTCGTACCGGGCATAAAAAGGTCCAAATATCACAATAGACGCAAGCGATCCAAAACTTTTTCGCGTCGAGCATCCATCCATGGCGGCGAACCACCTGCTCGCGGCGCCGCCAGCCTTCGCTCTGCCCCTGTCCAGCGACGACGAAGGCGAGAGCGACGCCCTGGGGGCGGAAGGCGTCTACAGCTTCGGACAGGTGCGGCAGCCAGCCCCGCTTTGCCGTTGGATGTCCAGGTTAATTAACGTTTAATTGACGTCTAGAACACGTACGGAGAGCTGGCGCTGGGCGATACGACCGACCGCAGCGCCCCCACCCGGGTAGATCTGGGCAACAGCAACCACGGCAGACGTGTGGTGGATGTGGCCTGCGGGAACGAGCAGACCGCCATCCTATTCGGTGCGCCGGTGACCATGTTCGTTGGTGGATGGAGCTGCATCTGATTGAAGCGTGCTCCATTGTGCAATTGGGTTAGAGGACGGAGACGTGTACACGTGCGGCTATAATGACAGGTAGAGTACTTCGATGTTTGTCGCTTTTGATGACTCATTTGGTTGCAATAATGTAGTGCAACTGACCTCTGCTTTGGTTGTTTTCCGTGGTACTTGCAGTGGACAGTGTGCTATCGGCACAACGGAACGAGTACCGACACTGCGGTTCTCTCCAGGACTGAGCTCTAACCGCACAGTGCGGATTTTCTCGGGAAATGGCAGTGAGCACCTTGCAGTACTACATGGTAAACGGTCTCTGTAGTGCTCAGGGGAATGTGTGTGGATATGCCTCTGACTTGTTGGGGTGGCTGTTGCTGTCCGCTAGCAAATGGCAACTTGTACACTGTTGGGTTCAACATGCGCGGGCAGTTGGGGCTAGGATCGTCGACTACCGTGATGGAGGCGACACTGGTCGAAGAGCTGGCTGGCAAGCGCGTAGCTGACGTGGGCTGCAGCTATTTCCACACGGCAATTGTTATGGATAATGGCGACCTGTATGCCTGCGGCTGTAACGACTACGGTCAGCTGGGCTTGGGTGACCACCGCAACGGTGAGCTCGTGCCTCGACCAGTAGAATACTTCTTCCGGCGCCCTGTCTTGGCGGTTGCTTGCGGCCAGCATTACACAATCGCCTCGCTCAGTACGTGATATCACCTTCTAGCTATCGGGCGTACCGTCAGTAGCTAAAGAATGATGTTATGTGCAGGGGACGGAGGTGTTGTTGCCTTTGGTAAGAATGATCATGGCCAGCTCGGCCTTGACAGTACGTCAGAGCCGGTGTCACAGCCAACGCGGCTTGCCGCACCTCTAGATAGGCTCGTAGTCCCGCAACTTTCGTGCGGATACCACCACACTGCAGTTGTTACCGAAGACGGCGCTGTCTACACATTCGGTCGCAATGACTACGGCCAGCTTGGTCTCGGACACAAGATGCACATGGCACGCCCAGCGGTACGTTAAAGTGTGACAGAATACCTCGTCTCTAGGTCGTGAAAATCATGCTTTGTGCTTGTTTGGTTGGAATGCTATTTAGCGGGTAGAAAGCTTGGCACGAATGCGAATCACTCAGGTGGCGTGTGGTTGCTACCACACTCTCGCGCTCTCGGATGACGGGAAGGTGTTTCCATTTGGCCGTAACAACCATGGTCAGCTTGGGTTAGAGACGTCAGTTGACTGCTTGAGTCCACAACTCATCTCAACTCTACGAAACAAAACCGTCACCAAGGTACGCGTCCCGAAAGAGTTCTCTGTGACCCTATATTACTAAGTAATGTCATCGATACTTGTGTATTTAGGTTGCTGCTGGGTTTTACCATTCCGTGTGCTTAGTTGGTCCGACTGAAGGCGAGACTCCACCAGCACAAGGATCAGGAACACTGAGTGGAGACCTGCGCAAAATGCTAAACAATTCAACTCGGAGTGACGTGACCTTCGTGGTGGAGGGCCGCCCACTCTTCGCTCACAGCTGTATCTTGGTAGCTCGTTGTGAGCCGCTTGAAAAGATGCTGGATGG
>JAIKVH010000197.1:0-18581 GCA_024679275.1 Phytophthora niederhauseri
CCTTTGGCGGGGAGTGACTATGAGATTCGTTGCCGCTGCGCTTGGAGTTGGCTTGGAGCTCGAGCTGCTTGCACTTTTGCTTCACCTGGAGGCGTCGGTCGGCTTTCGACAGCTGCTCGGAGAAATAGCGGTACTTGGCGGCGTCTGCTGCGAGCTGCTTGGTGTCAAACAACGATTTGGTCTGGTCCAGTCTCCGCTTCATCTTCCTGTTCTCCTCGGCAATCCGCTCTTGCTCACGCTGCCACAACGGGAAGTTGGAGGGCCGCTGTGCGTTGAGATGCTCCACGGTATGGTGCGAGACGTCGAACTGCTTCGGGAGCTTCTTGTGGATGCGCTCGAGACGTTCAAGCAGAATCTGGTTGTGTTGCGAGATTTCAATCTTTCTATCTACCCAATACGAGATTTATAAGCTCCCTGACTGAAGTAACCTAGAGTACAAGCGGACGCACCTAGCTCCTGCTGAATCCGCTTGGCATTGTTCACGGTGCGATCATCGGCCTCCGTGTCGAGGACGGACTGGGCGTGCTTGACTCGCTGTTGGTTGCGAAGCCGCGTCTCCTCATGGTACGTCGCAGTTAGGAGATTGTCGTCGCCAAACTCATATTCCGCCGAATATGCCAGTGAGCGCCGCTGCCTGGTCATGAAGCCGGCACAGCGCACCAGCGGACTGTTGTGGGGCTCGTTATCCTGGGTGGTGTCGTGACGGACTCACCGCAGGATAAACCGGAAAATGATAAAAGGCATCGCTATTTCGGGGAGGGCATAAGACTCGGGAGCAAATGTCGGAAATACCGTCCCACGAATTCTTTTGGCGAGGCTTAAGGGCATAAGACTCGGGAGCAAATGTCGGAAATACCGTCCCACGAATTCTTTTGGCGAGGCTTAGAGGACGCATCTCGCTAGTAGTACGCCATGCGTCAGTGGTTGACTCGACGTTCTGGTGTGAGACCTGCCTTCACTCGGCGTAATTGTTCATAGATCACGCCTAAGCCAGCCATGTCAGCAGATCCATCGGCTCCTATGCTCCACGCCAAAGGATAAAGAAGATGTATTCTGTAATTGCCCGACTATTGTAGCCTGGCTCGGACAATTTGGTGTCCGACAACGGAGTTCCCTGCCCGACTGTCGACTCGCCAGTAACCAGAGACTGCAAAGAGGTTTGAGTCGGGGACTTGACAAGGCCGAGTTCTTGTCCTTAGCGGCAAATATTAAACGACAAAAGTGGGCAAAGTCGATTCCCCAGACTTCGACGGCTCTGCCGAACAATGAGAGCCACGGTCTTGTGCTCGAGAGGTGCAGAATGACCAGGTCGACAATACTCGGCGTGCTTGCCGGTGCTGCATGCAGACATGCTGAAGCCTTCAACTTGAAGCCGGTCCACCCACAAACTTTCCGCTTCAGCTTGACGTGCACCACACAACGCCACGTTAATTCCGCCTTCCAATATTCCACCAATCCGGTGTCGCCGCCCCTTCGAGGGCGTTCCCGCCTCCAAAAAGCTCTTGGCTCCGAGTGCGGAAGGCGCGTGAAGGAGGCGGCGTCTAGCGCGGCCGATTCTGCGTCCCCCAGGGCTCCTCGGAGACCCGCCGACCATGCATTTCGCGTGTCTTGTGTGCGAGCAGGTAGTGGGCGGCGTCCTCGCGGCAGAAGCGCGCAATTCCGCCCAGAAAAGCGCCCGCACTGCGACCGATGCGAAGCCCCTCCATGACCCAGAAAACGCTTCGTTTGACGCCCCCAGCGGCGCGATTTCGGCGGGAAAACACGCGCAGACATCGCCCACGACGACAGAAGACGCTCAGGTGTCCCGCTGCTGCGTTTGCGACGGTATTTACCACACGCCGTGCCTGTCGAAGCTCGATGGGGGTCTGGAACAAGGGCTAGCCGCGATCGGAGCGGCATTTACGTGCGCGAAATGCCGCTTTGAGGCCAAGAAACAGACGGACAGTGGGGACGAGACATTCGACGAGGAAGCGCTGCCGATTCTCGTGCCGGCGCTGGCGTTCCCGTACGTGAGACGGCCCTGGAAGGCCCGCAACGACGGGAATTTCACGAAGCAAAGTGGAATTTCAGTGGAGAAGGAGGAAATTGACAATGAAGAGGTGGACGAGAGTGAAGACCATGGGTGGAGCGTGTTCTCTACTGCTGTGGAGGTCTGCACGACCTGCCGACAGGTGCAGATCTAAGTGGAATTTCAGTGGAGAAGGATAAAATTGACGATGAAGAGGTGGACGAGAGTGAACACCATGGGTGGAGCGTGTTCTCTACTGCTGTGGAGGTCTGCACGACCTGCCGACAGGTGCAGATCGCTACGGGGGAGAGGGACAGCTGTCCGAAGTGCCATGGCGCCAAGCTGCATCGACGCTGTGTGCTGCACCACGAGGCAGAGCTTGGGGCCACGAAGAAGAAGAAGGCGTATCGTGGAACAGGAAGGAAAAGACGACGCAGTACCGCTGCCGCTGTGGAGTGGTGCGCGCCGTGCCTGCTGCAGAACGGCAAGCAGGTCAAGCAGCTGGGGGATGGATCTATTGAGACGCGCACCATTGCATTGCTCGTGCGTGACGAAGATAAGTCGGAGGAGGACGTGAAGTGGTGGAAGAACTGCAGTGTGTGCAAGGGACGCTTTTGTTTGCAGGAGTTCTGCGACCTACAGGAGACGGATGCGAGTCTGGACGAGGTGCTCGAGCACGCGCCATTGGACGATGAAAGTGATACTGAATGGTGTTGTGGACTTTGCGCACATGAGGCTGCTGTAGCTGCCTCGGTGGCAAGTGTTAGTGCGGTGGATGCACTGGCTACGGCTTCTCCCGAGCTCGTGACCGTGCTGATCTGCGATGGATGCGATAAGGAGTTCGATATGGCCACCATTACTCCACCCCTATCCAGCGTTCCGGAAGGTGATTGGTTTTGCAGTGACTGCGTTTCCCAGTCAAAGGGCGTTGTCCTCGGTGGTGGCAGCTCGACGGCGCCACTAGTCCCCGTGACGCTGTTGCTTTGTGACTTGTGCGATGGTGAATTTGATATGATGGCGTTGGATCCACCGCTAACCGAAGTGCCAAGTGGTGACTGGTTCTGTCCAGCTTGTAGCTCCACGCAGGAGACTTCGAGCCGAGGCACAACCCGCCGCCAGAAAACAAACACTGGCCCGAAAAGCCGACGCACAAACAAACAGCAAGCTCTAACTCCTGCTGCATCCCTGCCTGTTCAAGAAGTAGTGGTTACAGTCTTGCTATGTGACGGATGCGATCACGAGTTCGACCCTTTGACACTACATCCTCCAGTTTTACAGATACCTGAAGGCGACTGGTTCTGTCCAGCATGCAGCGATGCACGCGCGGCAGCATCCACTGCTGTGCAAACTTGTGTGGGTTGTGACAGCAAGTTTCAAACGGGAGGTAGCGCTGCAGAGCGACTGCACCGCCTGAGCGGAACGGTGGATGGTGTGATGCTGTGCGACGCTTGTCGCAATCTGCAGGTGGGTTATACGCGGCGTCGATCAGTACTCACTGCGGTTTCTAGCCAAGGTTCGCGCGATGCGTCACCAGCTGCAGCCAGCAGGAAGCGGCATCGATCGGTTGGACAAAGCGATGGTCCAAAAATTGCCAAGAAAAATAAGACAGATTTCAGTGGCCCTCCTGTGGTAGATGAAAACCAGTCAACTCACGACCCTCCAAGTAACGCGTCCGTTGACGATAATGCTAGTGTTGGCCCGCGCGTGCTCATTCCGCAGCCAATCACCATGGTGGCATCGTCTGTTGGAATCCGGAATGAATTTGATGGAACTAAGTGTACCAGTGGGTGGAGCTATACCAATCCGACTGTGGTGGTTGCGGACCCAGACGATAACCTCGCTGCATTCAAAGTTGATGACATCGAGGAAAGCGAAATTTGTATTGTTTGCGATATCTGCTTTGGTGAATTCAAGATGGCCGACGTCTTGGGTACCGGTGATGCATCTGCTGTTCCCGCTCGCCCGTGGTTTTGCAAGCCGTGTCTTAGAGCCCTCAAGCGAAGCAGAAAGAAGAGGCCTCGGTTTTCCAAGCAAATGGTGCTGGAGATGCAAGTCTATGGCCGTCTTTTACGACCGACTGCCGAGAAGGTTTCGGATATTGGAGAAGTTATTCGTCTTGGAAACCCACCAAACTCGCGTGCAGAGCGGCGCAAAATGTACGAGCTTGTTGGGAAAAGCGTGGGGGTCTTTTTGCAGTGGGACAAGCAGTGGGTGATGGGGCGCGTTACAGCCTTTCACGCCACACACCCTTCAATGCACCACACTGTCTGCTTCGACGACGGTGTAGTAGCGTCATTGCCGTTGTACGCGTTTCCGATGGTTATTGGAACGCGCACGATGCTCTATGTCAAGGTTCCGGCACTGCAGAACCGGTGGTGGCCTGCACAGGTACTGCAGCTAAATGCTCTTGCGCGAAAGCTGTTTTTTACGACTGACGAAGAAGAGGTTGGAGCACGTGCCAACTTTCGCCTCGTGCGGATATTTGCTGGCAATGACGAGCACGTTGAAACGACTCAGTACATATCATGCTGGGTTCCCAAGTACCTGTGTCGAAGTATGAAAAACTTCGCTCCGCCGCCTCCAAAAGAACCGACGACAACAGGAACGATGGACACTGTGAACGACATGTTCACGACGTCGTTGGAGCGGGCGCACTATGAGACGCAAGCCGAAATTGATCATTTAGACCGCGTGTTTCAAGCATTGCTAGTTGGGTTTCAGCGAGCGATGAAAACTCCAGTGGCACTAGTACTCGAGAAGCCCGGAAAGGGCACGAAGCGCGTTGGTGGGCAGTCGGATGTTGGTGATCGCTATGCTCAAATCGCCGAAGCCATGCTTGGTAAGATTATTGAGGTCACATCAGTTGGCTCACGCGGCGATGATCTATCCCCCGAGACTTATATCGTTAAAAGGTTTGATGCTGACGCAAAAAAGCATGCCATTGTGCTTCGCGATGGTGGAGCAAGTTTGGATGACGAGAAACCCGAGACACTGTTGGATCTACTTCTCGGTACTGATGAGATTGCGTACCACTTCGACGATGCCAGTTCTTTCAGTGAGCTGGCAATTATGCTCGAGTTGAGCGGTTCCGACGTGGGTGGAGGCATTCCCGGAGAGTTTCACTCGAAAGAGTTGCTTGAAAGAGCAATTATTCGCGAGACCAGCATACTTCGCGACAGTGCTGCTTTGGTGAAAGCGGATGGGGAAAATAAGGAGGATCCGAACAACTCGTGCAGCTGCTGCTTACTCGGGCCAGACGAACTTCGGGGTGGTGTTGATTCAAATGAAGTTGTGGGAAATGGAGAGCAAAAGGAGGAGTTGGTTGAGTGTGCAAAGTGTGACCGCCGATTCCACACTACTTGTTGTGATCCGCCACACGCACCAATCTCGCTTGTGAACCCAGAGGATGGCGAGGTTTTGGTATCTGATTTGAAGGTACCGTTCGTGTGTGGTGATTGCACGTCGTGCTCGGGCTGCCACCGCCAGAAAGAGAATGAGGACCAAGCCTTGAGGACTGCGACAGGCAATGCCGCTGACGAACTGAGTCCACGTTGGTCACAGTGGCGTCTTCCGTTGCAATCCGCCGCACTATGCTCAAAGTGTATTCCATATTACAAGGCTAACCGGTTCTGCGGTGTCTGTAATCTGGTGCTGGATGACGAGCAATTGGCGACAAGTGTGGATATGCTGACATGTTCGACATGCCACCACTGGATCCACGCGGACTGTGAGCCAGATCCTCACCCGGCTTTCCACGCATTCAGCGCTAGCAGGGATTTCACGTTGGATGTTATCGTCGATGATGAACCAAGCCTACCGAATTCAGAGGGCAACGCGGGGCCTACCGCCACTATCGCCCAAGCAAATCGTGAAGTTGATGCTGAGTCGAACTCAAGTGTAAGGACCCCAGTGGGTAGCCGCAGCCCGTCTGTGGAACGGGAAGCGCCAGCTAATGGGAGAAATCTTGCAATCAGAGATGACGGATTCAAGACGGCCAAGCAGATTGAAGAAGACTTTGCCCATTCCCTACGTTTTGGAGCTTCGTACGACCCGAAGGTGCTGCACAATTATGAGTGCCTTACGTGCCGGAAGGTTCGTATGCTTCATGTACTCCACCGCCTTGGCGTCGAAGATAAGCTGGACCTGTTCAAAGAGCCTGTAACAGAGGCGATTGCCCCTACATACTTCGACATCATCAAGTCCCCCATGGATCTCAGCACCATGCGACGCAAGATTCTGGATGGCAAGTACACTCGCGTTAACTTCCGGTCTTTCCGTGACGATTTCGAGTTAATGTGCCTGAACGCTGTCACGTTCAACTCGAAGGAACGCGATTTCTTGATTTGGCGCGAGGCTTGGAGGTTCTACGGCCAAGGACAGAGAATTTTCCGCCAAACGGCACCCAAGGCACGCATGAAGCAGCGCGGAGGACGCCATTACGATGCCCTGTTAGTCGCAGCGAAGCGGCAGTTGCCTAACAATTCAGCACTAGCTGGAAAAGCGGATGGTGATTCAGTTGAGGCAAACCAGAATGACGGCGATGGTGGAGACAACGACGATGATGACGACCTTGACGATGATGAAGATGGCGATAATGGCTCAGATGCGGGATCAGAAACAAACACACGAGGAAATGGTCAGCTAGAAAATGCAGGCTCTTCCGTTGGGTCAGCAAGTGCCATGGCATCAGATGCAGCATCAGTGCATGACAGTGATGCAAGCAGTAATTTACCGGATTCAGCAGGAACTAGTCAGCGAAGCGAGCCAACTCGTACCGCTAGTTCGGCTGGGACAGCTAATGGATCGATCTCCACCGTGAGCACAGCGCTCGGTGACCGACGAATTATCACGAATGATGCGCTGGTATTCCAAACAAAACTTCGCGCTGGCAATTCGATCTCGCGCGTCCCGCTTTTCCAGCTCGTACAGACGCGCACTTCAGCTCATACATACAGCTGGTTGGATATGTGTGCTGTGTGCGGCAGTGCTGGCTTGCAAAGCGACTTCATTTTCTGCGTTGACTGCGGCGAAGGGTTCCACTCATTCTGCACTCCTGGTATGGACATCGACCTCTTGGAAGGCAACGACCAGATTCGTGCTTACTGGCGGTGTCCGAACTGCAAAATGTGCGAAATATGTGGTCAACCTGGAGCCGTTTGTGGGGCTGAAGGCAACCCCGGCCGCGTACCTGCAACAGCAGGAAGTATCGACAGCCCAGCTCCTCCTACTCCTACAGCAAGTGGTATAGTGGAGGCGGACATTTCCCTGGAGCTTTCTATCAGTGAACCACTTTTACTGTGCGCGAATTGCGATCGTGGTTACCATGGTTCTTGCCTAGTGCCAGCTATTAAGCTGCCGAATTTGAAGAAGCGCGACGGCGATACCCCCACAATTTTCTGCGCAAGCTGCGTAACATGCACAAATTGCGAGGATACCAAGAAGAATAGCGTGGAGCACCTGCATTCTGAAGAGGCTAAGAAGGACCATCTCGCGACCCTCGAGCGCACTTACAGCTACGAACGAAATAAGTGCTTGCACTGCCACAACCGCCGAGAGCGCGAGGCGGAAGCTCTCAAGGAAAAGACCCGACTGCTGACGGAGGTGTGGTCTGAAGCTGCGCGCAAAAACAAGAAGGACTCCGAGAAGTGCCCACTCTGTCGACGTAAATGGGATGCAGACTCCGAAGAACTTATGCAGTGTGATGCCTGTGAGCGTTGGGTGCATCCTCCGTGCGATGCCTTGCTGAAGGCTGAACCTAAGCGGTACCAGATCCTCGTGGACGATCCCAATGCGGTGTACGTGTGTGCTGCGTGCCGTCCCCAGGAACGTGCGCACCTTACCAGCAAGGCCTCTGATGGTGAAGGGTGGCGATGTCAGGTGCTCATTGCCGATATTCAGCGTAAGCGTTTGCAGTGCGAGTCCAGCTGGAAGGAGACGCACATGCAGCATGAACAGGTTGAGCGGTGGAAGCGTTTGGCCGACCACACGCCTGTTTACTTGTACGTGCTGCGCCTTGGAGAGGAATGTCTCCGGAATTTCGCGTACCGCAGCCTCAACTTTCAAAGTGACTGGCATCGCTTTACAAAGCAGCAAGAGCTAGATGCGAGTGGGGTGACTTTGCCAGAGTGGCTACTGCGCAAGGCCAATCGGTACATGCGGTTCAAACGGTACGTTCGAGGACCTCGCGCAGCAGCCCGGCGTCAAGAGCGGAAGACACAAAGCTTCTACTCTAAGCAAGCTGTCGGCTTAAACACTCGCAAGGATGCAAGTGCCATCTGCACAATTGTGTCCGAAGCTGCAAGCTGCGCTGCGCTGTTGGCATGCGTACATCTTCTCTATGGGTGGCGCCCACTTCCTGAAGTTGTGCTGCACTTGCTATCGTGCGACGAGGACGGAGTGACTGGAACTGAACAACGCAAACTGGGAGAGCCGCTGTTAAAGCGTCTGCGAACTGGTGAGAGTGTTGACGGCGAAGAGACGAAACCACGATTGAAACTGGAAGAGGAAATTGCTGCGATCAAAGAACAATACGATCGTCGCGTAGCTAAAAGACACCTCGTGCACGAAGCTACTTCAGAAATCACGGTATTCGGCGCCGGTGATGTTGCAACTGGAACTGCAACCTCACCGAACAATGGATCGAAATCAGAGAAGGAACCTTCGTTAAAGGACGGAAGTGGTGACCCACCGTCGGATGCGAAGAGGCCTATGCCTCAAGTGAGTATTGACACACAACCTGCCCCCGAAGAACACACGACACCTTTGCCAGCAGCACCCTCACCGAACAATGGATCGAAAACAGAGAAGGAACCTTCATTAAAGGACGGAAGTGGTGACCCACCTTCGGGTGTGAAGAGGCCTACGCCTCAAGTGAGTATTGACACACAACCTGCCCCCGAAGAACACACGACACCTTTGCCAGCAGCAGCCTCAAGTGAGTATTGACACACAACCTGCCCCCGAAGAACACACGACACCTTTGCCAGCAGCATCGCCGCACACACCGTCCCGCGGAAAGCATGGTGTGATGGTCCAGATGACGACAGCGTCTCCCTTACATGGTTGGCCCACCAGCGCTGAAGGAGAAAATGACTTGGACGACAGCGAATCCTCTGGCACCTTGACCACGCCATTCGAAGACTCTCGATTTTGCGCTTTGTGTTTCATGATTGGCGACAACACTGCGTGTGGACGTCTGCTCTACACCGAGTCCGAAACCTGGGTGCATGTAAATTGTGCGATTTGGTCTATGGAGGTGTACGAGGACGCGGCGGGTGTGCTGCATAAGTGCAACAAGGCAAAACACCGCAGCCGCCTCGTTCGCTGCGACGCATGTGGGCTCATGGGAGCCACTATCGGCTGTACCATAGCACGCTGCACGACACACTACCACTTTCCGTGCGCAGTAGATGCTGGAGTGGCGTTCTTACCGAACGGTGAAACTTGCTGCCCATTTGCACCACACTTGGATATCGTGGCACGAAAACTGAAGGCTACTAACGGAATGCCGTTGCCAATAGCCGCTACGCCTCAAGTCGTTGATGTGAAGGCTGAAGAACCGCACGCTGTTGAGAACGGAGACAATGGGATGGCCAGCGCAGTATCAGCTACATCTGATGGGAATGCATCGAGTGTAACAATTGATGAAACTGAGTCTGTGGACGCGGTGAGTTCAGCGGAGGATAGTGGAGGCAAGAGCGATGAAAATGCAGACGACAGTGAACCCAAGACGCCGGTCAATGAAGATTTGACGACATCGGGGCCCCCAACAGCTTCGCCCGACAGTGCTGCGGAAGCCGAGGCACCCTCGATTGATGAAATTAAGGAAGAGAGTGTTGATGCACCTGCAGACAAGATGGGCGAAGAAAATTCGCAGACCCCCGCGCAGGATAACAAAACAGCCAGTGACGAACCTGTGGCAGCTCCAAAGCAGCCAGAATATGTGCTACCAGTGATTAATCCGCGTCCGGAGCCGCGAAGAAGTCTATTCAGTGATCCACCACTCGTGACAGTGTCGGATTTGAAAAAGAAGAAGCGTGCCGAGATCAAACGCGGCATCAAGCCACGTCCGATGTGCTACCGGCTGGGTGCGCTGACGGTTCACTCTCTTGGTCACGTGTTTGTTGGCAACGGAAGCTTCCATACCCGAACTGCTATCTACCCGCTGGGATTCCGTAGCACTCGCATTTTCTGGAGCACACGTCACCTGGCGACACGTTGTCTCTATGAATGTGTGATCTCTAGCACCGAAATTCTGGAGCACACGTCACCTGGCGACACGTTGTCTCTATGAATGTGTGATCTCTAGCACCGAAATTGAAGAGCGACGTGCCCGCCGACTAAAGGGTGAAGTTGAAGCTGATGATGGTGAGTATGATCAGCATCGACAGCGACCGCGCGTGGTGTTTAAGATTACAGCGTCGGATGACCAAGAGCGACCAATTGTAGCATCTACACCGGAAGATGCGCTGATTGAGTTACGGAGCCGCGTGGTGTCACTTTACGAAGAGCAGAGAGGATTCTCTGTGACTCCCCGATGTGGCGGTCGAAGGCACGGCTCTGCTGCGGTGGAGACTGAGCGAAATCCATTCTTGAAGCGCAGCTCGTGGTTCTCATTTGCACTGAGTGGCGACTACTTCTTTGGATTCGGGCTGCCTGAAATCACACGCCAGATCGAGAAGCTCCCTTACGCGCCTACTACTGCGATTTGCCGCCGCTCTATTGTGAGGAAGCTCCGACAACAACAGCAACGCCAAGGGCAAAGCCCGCTGGCTGGCTCAGCCGCAGCGACGTGGGGGTCTGGCTCGCGAAAGCGCAGCCATGACACGATGCAGCAAAGTGCAGCTAGTGCAGCTGACGTGATCTCCGCAATGCTTGAGGATGAAGTGGAAGCGGAGCCGTACGAATTCTCGCAAGTGCTACCGTCTGCCGAAGCATTCCAGACTGCCGAAAGAGTGATGGAGCAGCTCATCCGGGCTGAGCAGCGTGCGCGACAGTCCTCTGGATGTGCACGAGCCGATGGGTTTGAGGGCAATAGGCTCTTTGGTGCACCAAAGAAGGCCAAGATCATGCCGAGACGCCAAGCACTCAACAAGGAAGCCACCAACGAGCCCTTAGCCGGAGCAGCGAACGGCAATGCGACTGGAAGCAGCAATAGCGGTGGTGTAGCTATGGATATCGAACATTTACCGATCACGATGCAGTACCGAGAGCTGCGTCGTCGGCCGTTCGATGAGCGCATGCTGGTTCGGAAGTCGTCCATCCACGGCTACGGGTTGTTCTTGAAGGAGGCTGTGAGCGAGGGTCAGATGATCGTCGAGTACCAGGGGCAAATGATTAACCAGGCCGTGGCAGATGAGCGGGAACGGCGCTATGAAGAGCAGGGCGTTGGCAGCTGTTACATGTTCCGCCTTGATGAGAAGACGATCATCGACGCTACAAGGTGCGGCAACCTCGCTCGCTTTATCAACCACTCGTGTGACCCCAAGGCTTTCGCGCGCATCGTGGCCGTGGAAGGCGGAGAGAAGAAGATCGTGATTTTCGCCAAGCGGGCCATTGCGGTGGGAGACGAAGTGACGTACGACTACAAGTTCCCGATCGAGGACGAGGCCATCCGCTGTGACTGCAACGCACCGAATTGTATTGGTCGCATGAACTAAGATCGAGGACGAGGCCATCCGCTGTGACTGCAACGCACCGAATTGTATTGGTCGCATGAACTAGTGTCGTCACCATAGCGCAAGTGGACGAGGTAGATGTTGTGTCTGTATACATTTCAAGAAAAACAGGATAATGAAGACTAGCAGTGATCGCAGTAGAAACATTACTCCATGGCCTTTAATCTGTAGGTCTCTCTATCAGATACATGCGAGCTAGGAACGCTTGGTCTGTTTGCCTGATTTCGTCCGCTTGGACTCGCTCTGCTTGTTGTGAGAACTCTGGGCCTTGCTTTCTATTGCCTGATTTCGTCCGCTTGGACTCGCTCTGCTTGTTGTGAGAACTCTGGGCCTTGCTTTCTTCGTTGTCGCTTTGCTCGCTCGCATCCTCTGCGTCCGCACATTTGGCTTTGTTCTTACCTCTGCGTCTCTTCTTCGACTTGGTAGCGGAGACCGGTTCTGCCTCAGTGTTGCCAAGGAGCAGCAAGTGACGAGTCGATGGGGAGGCGGCAACCAGGTCGATGCGCTCCTCATCCGGAATGAAGGCGTACATGCCGCCGTCCGTGATGGAGGATTTGGTGCGCTTCCACACAGTCAGCGTGTCCATGCTGGAGTGCCAAGAAGGCAGCGGGACCTGAAGCACCTTGTGGTACACAGTCGCCAAATGAGTCTGGAATTCCTCTGACGAAGTGCGGCCCCTATCACATCAAGTTACCAGCGCCGAGGTTAGAATTTCGCTACCAAACTCCAGCTATAGCTGGACCACTCACCAAGCGCCAGGAAGACAAAGGGTGTGGCCGAAAAGCTCGCCCACGTGGATCACCGTATCACCGGCGTAATTGCACAGACTCGCCATTGCCATAGACTCGTGACTGTCCTCAAAATCGTCCGGATAGCAGAGGAACAGCGTGCGGTCCGCATGCTTACGCAGGTCCTGCTCAAAACATAACAAGTAAGTGTCCCGGCCAGGCCATACATACTACAGGCGCATTGCCTACCAACCTTCGGCGTTCCCTTGAGTACTTCCGTCCAGTAAACCTGTTCGACTTCTACCTCCTCCTCGTCATCGTCCTCCTCATCCTCCCCCTCAATTTCCTCCTCATCGTCATCAGGTTCCTCATCAGCTTCCTCGCCATCACTCCCCTGGGTCTCCTCTGCGTCACCATGACTCTCCTCCCCACTGGTGGCAGCAGCCTTGCCATTCTCCTTCTCCTTGTCCTCACCCTCCTCCTCCTTGGTCTCTTCGTCGTCGTCACCAGCAACGTGGAGGTCGTAGGCCACAACATCCACCCCTCGAAGCTGCAGCAGACGCGCCCAGTAGCCGCTACCCGCTCCCATCTCCACAATCTGCTCAAACACCACACAAAAACGTCAATACCCCAATACTAACACAACCAAAGCTGACATTTCAGCTCACCGGTCCGTAGTGCTTGATAATCTGCAGCGCTCGCTCGTCCGGGATCGCCCAAGAGTATTTCTACATTGTTTGAACAGCATTGCAATCGTTAATTAGCTTTGTTTACGCACTGTAGCCATGATGCAGCACTGTACCCACCATTGCGACGCTCACGTCAAGCGCCGCGTACATCTCGGAGCGCGCCTCATCGCTCAGCTCCGGGTCGAACACAGCCGTGAGTTCTCCGGGGTGCTCACGCACGAACTTGCGGTAGAAGTCCAGGTACGGGTTGCTCGTGGCCGTGAGCTCCAGCGCCTCCTCCATGGTCACACACACCTCTAGCCTTGGTTGATGCGCGAAATGGCTGGAAGAGCTCCGATAAGATGTGATTGGTCAAAACTGGGTAGATGATTAGCAGCCAATCCAATGGGGGTTAAACATGGCTACACTGGTGCAAGTTGAAGTGGTGGTGCTACATGTACGCCTTTACGCCGACAGCAGAGGCTGGTCCTCGCCCTCGTATCTCGTGGGCGGCGACAAGCTCAGGAAGCTGCTCGATGACAGCGACCGGTAGCGCATGTTGACGCGCGTGCCGCAGAAGAAGACGACCAGCAGCAGCACGGCCAGGCAGATGCCGAACGCTGTGAACGTACTGCAGATCTTGAGCCCGATGGGCAGCGAACCGCCAGCCACGGACACCACAGCCACCAGCACGGCGTAGGGCAGGATACTGCGCACGTGGTTCTCCAGTGGAACGTGGGCCGACAGAGACGCCAGGATGGACGTGTCCGCGATGGGCGAGCACGTGTTGCCGAACACGGAGCCGCCCAGGATGCTGCCGAAGCACTGGCGCAGGTTCTCGGCGTCTCCGCCACTGATGGACCACGACAGCGGCGCGATGATCGGGAACATGATGGCCATCGTGCCGAACGCGCTGCCCACTGCGAACGACACGACGTAGCACAGGAGACACGCGATGGCCGGCAGGAACTGCTTCGGGATGGAGTCGCCGACCACCGACGCAATGTACGGGGCCGTGCTCACCTCGCCGATAACGGAGCCCAGCGCCCACGCAAGCGTGAGGATCAGCGTCGGGTCGAGGATGTCCTTCACTCCTTCCATCCAGGCCTTGGTCGCTTCGTTGAGCGTGATGATGCGCTGCAGCAGCAACAGCGTCACAGCGACGACCCAACCAGCAGCCGACGCACGGATCAAAGACGACACGGAGTCACAGTGGCTCAGTGCATCCAGAATGCCAAACGATCCGTTGGGGTCTTGCGTGTACAGGCTGTTGTAGCCATCGAAGATCATCCCCACGAACGTCAGCACCACGATGGTCAGGAACGGCACCACAGCGTTTTGCCACCGCAAGGGCTTGGTGGTGTCGGGCTCCAGCGGGGCAAGCTCAGGGGGTCTTGCGTGTACAGGCTGTTGTAGCCATCGAAGATCATCCCCACGAACGTCAGCACCACAATGGTCAGGAACGGCACCACAGCGTTTTGCCACCGTAAGGGCTTGGTGGTGTCGGGCTCCAGCGGGGCGAGCTCGGGCTTGGGGCTGTCCATCGGACCTTGGAACACGGGGGTCATCGGACCATCGTTGATCGGAGACGCCGCTGCATCCTTCTCGAACTGCACCATCGGGCCGAAGTCTTTCTCGCAGATAATTGTGATGAAGATGAAGGCGATGAAGAGGATCGGGAAGAAGCGGTAGTGCAGGCACGAGAGGCACGTGACGAACGGGTCCCAGTCAAGCTTCAGGTCTCGGAGCTGCGCAGCCACATACCCGATTTCCACGCCAATCCACGCGCTAACCGGAGCTGCATGTACACCACCACAACACAACAAGTTAGTCTACTGACGTATGACAAAGTATGCATAGCTTATCACGTACACATTGAAGGCAGACAGACACCGACAGTGTGAATAATCGCTGCGAACTTCTCGCGACTAACTCCCGTCTGGCTCAGCACTTGACGCAATGAGCTTCCAACGATGAGGATGCACGAGTAGTCGTCGAAGAAGATCACCAGGCACAGCAGCCACGTCGACAGCTGCATGCGCAGTGACGACGTCATGAACTTCTTGGCAAGCAGCGCCAGACCGTGGCCGCCTCCGCCCTTCTGAACCACGCCAATGGTTCCTCCCAGCACAATCGTGAACAGCAGCACTCCCGCGTGGTCGTCCACCGTGAACGCATTCACCCAGTACTGGTCGAACGTGCGCAGGAAGGCTGTGAACGGGTCTCCGTTCGAGACGATGATCGCGCCGCACCAAATTCCAGCGAGGAGCGACACCGTCACTTGGCCCAGCACCGCCGACATGACCAGAGTCACGAGCGGGGGGATGAGCGAGACCCACCCAGGCGACACCACCACAGACGTCGTGTGCGTGGCCTGGAACAGCAATGCCTCGTCAAACTCGACCGTCGGGGGGAGAACCACCGCCGACCCATTGGCAGCACTGGCGTCCGTGTCATTGACCTGCGGGGGCTCAGTCGGCTTCGAACTCGACCGTCGGGGGGAGAACCACCGCCGACCCATTGGCAGCACTGGCGTCCGTGTCATTGGCCTGCGGGGCCTCAGTCGACTCCAGCTTTGGTGGCGCCTCCTCCCACACGGTCGTGGTGAGATTGTGCTGTCCGAACGACTGCAGTTGCAGCTGCTTGATGGCGATCGACAGCTGCGAGCGGAAGTTGCCGTCGGCGTCCAGCGTCTTGACGCTGCCGTTGGCCAGCACCGCTCTGTCCGAGTCCTGCACGCGGTACCACAAATGCCGCGGGTACACGGAGCCTGCCCACATTGGAATAACCATCAGAGACACCATTGCAACATTCGTAGTACTGTACCAGGTAGTACGCACCATTCTTGAGTTCCGGCAGCTCGATGGACGCCTCGAAGTCCACCTGCTGCAGGATGACCGAGGGCGTCTGCAGCGACACGGAGCTGCTGTGCGCGCGGTGGGCGTCACAGAGGCTGCCGGCTAGAGCTGCCGCCAGCACCACGAAACGCTGGAAGCCCATGGAGAGAGCAGAGCAGGCGTGGCGGGATGCCAATCAAAAACGCAATGGAGACTTCCGTATGTCGGACCTCCTGCTCTTGCGGGCAGACGCTGGCCACAGCATTCAAATCACAAGATTTTACGTGGAGTACCGTCGCGACTCGGTTAAATACACAACTTCAACGCGTATCTTTTGACTTCAACTAGGGCCTGCCTGCCTGCACTATTGTTTTTAGGCTGCGAGCGCGCGCGTGGCGCTCGGGTTGGCTCGACGCAACATGGGCATGAGGTTCGTCCACCGGAACATCTGCGACAGGATGCACGTGGAGAACCACACCGTCACCAGCAGGCAGATGGACGCCTCCGAGCTGAAGAAGCTGAAGAGCTGGGCCTTCTCGTAGAGCGGGGCGGTTAGCTGCCCGAACACCGAGGTAATAAAACTGCAGCGTAGAATAACACGCAACTACAGGGTTAGTTCATCTGCGGCGGTGTAGCGCTGGGTGGGGTCAACGTACAGGTTGTGTGTGGCGTGATAGACGACGCTGGACCAAATCACGTAGCTGGAGTTGCCCTGGATCCAGCACATGATGATGCGGGAGCCCACTAGCAGGAGTGTAAACACTGCGAGCACATAGAGTAGGTGGAAGTCGCGGGTTTCGGCGACAGCGTATCCTGACCCCTTGGGCACCACCTCCAATGCGTCGGCGATGATCATGGGCCAGTGCCATAGCGCCCAGATGCAGCCCGTGATGGCCGACGCCAAGATAGTAGAGTGGCTGAATACAATCTCCAGCGCTAAGGCAGCAAAAATGCGAGAAAAAAAAATAATTCCTTTAGGCGAGGAGGATATGAAATCTTCGAAAAGTGTGATGGCACTAACCTGGGAACAGCGACCCGCTCCAGCCGATCTCCTGGATCATCGCGAAGAAGAACCAGCTTGTGCCTATGAGCAATCAAACCAGACATATCAGATCAGTAAATAGCCCCACGACCAACCCGTCATGAAGGATCTCCTGGATCATCGCGAAGAAGAACCAGCTTGTGCCTATGAGCAATCAAACCAGACATATCAAATCAGTAAATAGCCCCGCGACCAACCCGTCATGCAGCAAGCGAGGGTGACGCCACCTAAAGGTCGCAGTCCCATCGAGAGGCCGACGTCGTAGCGCTGCGGCGGGACCGGGTCCCAAAAGATCCCGAGGAAGCTGATGTAAAACACATAGAACACCAGCCCAGAGTCCAGCGCCTCGACGTCGTTGAAGCTAAACACCATCTCGAGCTTCCGCACGAAGGTCCGGTTGAACTGTAAGACATCACCGCGAACAGCAAACATCAGTGGCGTAGTAAGAATCGCAGCGCCCGTAATAGTGCACTCACCGGGTTAACCATCCTCGTAGCGGCTGTGAAGGAGAAGGCCGCTAGTTCGCACAGCACTGGCACGGCGTAACTCAAGAGCGCGAGTCGGAACGTAGATCTGGACGAGTGCGAGCTTCTGAATAAGTGGTAAAGTGGCGGGATGTTCCAGTGTGGGGGCGTGTTGCACGCCTGAAGTCTCAGCTTTGCAACTACATTGGCAAAAGCAGCGTAAAAACAAAAACAAAATCATCATCAGCACGATAAACCAGCTAATGATCTACTAGACACACTGCCGACGTACTGTTGCGCAGTGCGAGCGATGCGATGGCTGGACTGACAAACCAGAGGCAGCGGAAGGTGAACACAATGGGCGTGTTGGGCGGGATGCCCCACTGCTTGCAGAACACGAGGCCCGTGAGCGACAGCACGACCATCGAGTAGAGCGCCACGAGGTAGGCGATCACGGCGTCGCGGTAGGCCCACATGACGTCGGCCGAGAACATGCCGTGGAAGAAGTAGTTGGACGAGCCGCGGTCGTTGCGGTGGTGGTACTGGTGCGCGGGCTGCACGAGCGGGTAGTACTCGTCCCAGATATTCTTGCCGTCGCGCCCGGCCTTCTTGTTGGACGCCGTGACGGGTCCCGCGGGCACGGGTCCCACCAGTGCGCTCGCTGCGGCGGCGCGGGACTCGGGCGGAGAGCCCGACTCCAGGTTCACGATGGTGCCGTAGTTGCTGGCAGACGCGGAGCTGCTGGGCGCGTTGCTCATGTTGCTGGCGGTGGTGGCGCTGCTGCCGCGGCTGCGCTTGCCCATGGGCGGGGGGTGGAGGACGTAGCGAGACCTCCAAGAGGTAGAGCGACTGGAGGCGCTGCGGGCTGATTGATGGAGTCACCGGAGAATGAACGGGCGGGCAGGCGCTGCGCGTCTACCAGGCGGCGCCCTCCAGCGATCGATCGCGCGCTTCTGCTTCAGCCCTCGGTCCAAAAGTGCAGCTAAAATCCCAGCGGCTTTCGAAGCACCAGCGCGGAAATCGGGGCGGTGAACGCGCTGTTAGGGGTAGTGAGGGCCCGTATATAAGGGTATGGGGCCTCATCACGCGACCTTCGCACGACATTCGAAAAAATAGAAGCCCAACGGAGTGCTATAGAAGGTGCATCCGACGGGTTA
>JAIKVH010000198.1:0-18502 GCA_024679275.1 Phytophthora niederhauseri
TGTCCACACGTTCTCCTCGTCCATGTGCAGCTATTGGCGGTGCTCCTGAAGACTCATGAACATCGAGGAATTTCCATAAATCAGTGATTTTCACTGAGATTTGACAAAATGATTGTGATAGCTTGAAACTACTGACTCAGTGCTTTGGTAAATAGTAGTAATACAGTAGTATTTGTGCACACCTTCAGATTCCGATGTGAACCGAGGGGATGTTGCAGTCTCTCGTTGCGTAAGGCGCCAGTCGATGTGAAGGAGACAGACACTACGACGAAGGCTGTAGCCTACTGAAGTATGCGTTGCAATCTATTTCCCCTTCACAACCGACCAGAGTGCCGCGGTAAGAGACTTGCAAGAACTGAGCACCATTGGGACCCGAAGTACTAAACTAGCATGGACCGAAAACCTTGTGACGCACACAACGTTTGCAGATGAGCGCGGCAAGTACTTTGTCTTCCTACATTGTGGGAATTCATCACTTTAGGAGTCGCTAATACACTAGTAGTAGTTACTATATCGCAACATTTTTACAATTGCATTACTGTAAGTCGCTGGTTCATAGCTCTTTTTACAAGTTAAATAATGCGTGTTCCAGTACTAACAGTACTTGCTGTTATGAGCATGTGCAGGTTGCTGCAACACAGTCTAATATCATCCCCAACGAGACGTTTACACGAAGTGCATTTATTGTTTTGGTAAGATGTTTCTATTTACAATATTCTGGTATAACAATAAAGCTGCTAGTGCAGCCCACCTTCCGCTGGCCGTAGCAACCCGAATAGGTATTAATACCGACACTGATACTTTATTATGTAGCATTAATTGTAGTAGGCAACATGCTACCAATATGTACTATTTGTAGTATTACTATATTTCCATATTTGACTTGAAAATTGTATGCGGGCGCTAGTACTATACTAGTATACAGACAACGACGCAGAAATCTGACACCACTGAATGGCATCCCCCATAGTAAATTTACGATAAATCCCTGTCCGTAACCACTGTAAAACACTGTTTGACATGACATAAATCACACAGAAATGGACATAAAGTACACGGCAGGTCATATAAAGTACACAAAAGCATGTAGTATACAAAGACGAAGTCTACTGCTCGAAGCTGATTGGCTACTGAAGGACTGCTGTATATTGCACGGCTTTGTTTGTCGGATTTTTGTGTCTGTCGGATTTCTGCGTCGTTGTCTGTACCTGCGTCAGTGAATTCAGGCAACCTATCACAATCATTTTGTCAAATCTCAGTGAAAATCACTGATTTATGGAAATTCCTCGTGCAGCTTCACTTGAGTCGCCCTCCATACTTAGATGATCAAGCGGCATTTGGAGCCCAGTCAGTCTCAGCAAAGAGATGATGCTGGTTGATAGTGGGGCGGCCATAATTATCGAAACAACGAACACTGCAAATACACCTGCTGACGTGGTAGCTAATCTCGTAACTTTGCCTTTTTCCAACTGCTGACGTGGTAGCTAATCTCGTAACTTTGCCTTTTTCCAACTGTAAGCTTAGCTAACTTTGTCGCGTTGCTGCATGTACAGTAGTTGGGTTGGACGAAGGAGCAAGCGGCTCTAATAAACCTGCAGTGCGGATGCTGCTTTTGGCGACGAGACTACTGGCAATCCGCGATTGTATGCACAAATGTAGCTACGATACTACCGCTGCAGCGAGTCTATCTACTGCCCACTTCCGTTTGATGTCGATCCTGCTTCATGCGATAACCAGGCAAACTGGAAGCTGTAATCGTAGCCTGCCACCAAAAGAAGAGCCATTCAGCACTGCTATCTCTTCGTCGTTGGAAGAGAGTGCGACCTACCCAAGTGCTGCAGCGAGCTCTGGACATTGTAAAACAGCCAGAACACGAGGCTGCCCTGCACGTAATCGACTTGCTTTTCCAGTACAAAGGCGATTTGCTGGATTGGGGACAGACCCAGCATCCGTTTCAGCATGAAGGTCAAAAGCACCAACGACACGAGTTGCAGCAGCCCGTAAAACACCACATTGGTGAGTGTTTGGATGAGTTGGCTCTGGTCGATCCCGTCGTAGACCGCGTAGTAGTCGCGGTTGGGGAGGTGGTACGTGGCAACTAAGTAGACAGCTTCAACACAGCAGCAAGCTCGATTAGAAATAAAATAGCGTAAGAAACCAGAGGCGATGATACGTACAGAAGACGAGCGGGATGATCACTTCGACGTAGTTGAGGAGAAGCAGGAACTCCGCCATGTAGAGCAGTCGCCGCACCTTGCGCGTGTATCCGAGTCTGTCCTGCACACTCAGCGTTCGGCTCCCTGTGGCGCGGGTGTCCTCTTTCAACTCTTTCACAATTCCTTTGACTTCCGGACTCTTCGCCGTCGGGTAGATGCGGCCACGTTCTACCAATGTTTTGCGCAAATTTCTGGCCATCATCTTGAATGACGAGTTGAACATTTTCTTCACCGTGAGCGTGGCGAGTTTCGGTCCTTCCCGCTCTTGCTCGGCATCCAGCTGCATATTCTTGAGTTCGAGCAGTTGGGACGCGTCAGCGTGTGTCTGTGACTCCCTCTCGAGGAGAATACTCGCTCTCTCGATGGTGGTGGGCATTCGACCGCCCAGACTGATATAACCAACGGCGCCGTGGTGGCTGCTCCACATGTAGCTGCCGTCCACTTTACGCTCCAGCTCGCCCAAACCTTTGCGCGCCTTCTCGATGTCTCGCAGTGACAGGCCGATGAGGAAGATGTCCACCACCATAAGCTCCATCGTCGTCCAGAACGAGGGCGAGCTCTGCATGCAGTAGGCCACGAACAGCGACCCAAACACGTCCGCGTTGAAGATGACGAGTCCAGGCGTCTCGTCGCCTAAGTGGCCGACCGCGCGAGCGAAGAGGTTCCTCATGAAGATCTTGATCACTGGCAACAGCAGGGCGAACGCCATCTGAGCCTGGCTCGTCAGTGAGGTGAAGATGTAGAAATACGGAGGGTAGATGAAGGCCAGCGAGAAGTCGCAGATCCACAATTTCACCATGTCGATGAGCATCGTCACGGCCCTGGGGTTTTGCAGCAGGTCCTTCCCCCATTGGATGCCCATGGGAACAACCGTCAGAGTCAGCCATACAGGGGACACTGTGATCGTCGTGAACGGCAGTGGAAAGCCCACCCACAAGATGGCCCCATACAGAACCCCAACTGTAAGGGCCGACACGACGAGCGTGTCTCGAATGACTCGCTTGGTCGGGTACGAGAGCTCCGTGCGCACCCCTATGCGGAACTGGTGGATGGCCATGGACGTCATGACCACGAAGCAGTAAACCTCCCGCGCCAAGAAGAGTTTGTTGGACTTGATCCCCTCGGACGGGTTGGCCAGTGGCACGAAGTCGATGAGCAGCGTCACGACCAGACACGGCACTGGAACCGCCACGACGACTGCAACCGCACGTACCCAAGTGGTGTCACGGATGTACTTGGCCAGATCGACGACTCTCCCGGTCGAGTAGGTGCCTCGAAGTTCCACCTGCGTGGCCTCCCAGATTTCCAGCAGCGACGAGCGCTTGCGAACCATTTTTCGGAGCGACCACGACGAGATAAACTGGCTAAAAACAAGAGTGAACGCCAATGTCCGACGGACGAACGACGAACTCGACTGCAAGTCGGAAGAAAGTTTGGCTGAGACTTTTTTTCCTATCCCAGTCAGGCCAAAAATATTTTTTTCCCGTCTTCTTTTCTCATCTGACGAATTTGGCGACCCCAATTTAGGGGTCGCCATCCCGGTCAAAAGATAGAGGGTACACTGTACCAAAGCGCGTCTGTAGCCTTTTCATAGTCAGCAGGGCAAGCGGATGGCGCCGACGGAGCACTACAAAAAAACAACATCGAACTGCGATATCAAGCGGGCTGCTAAAGCCCGCGAACCAGTTTTTATCTAACTGTAAGTATCTCATCTGACGAATTTAGGGATCTCCTGGCGGTTGAAGATAGAAAGGTACACTGTACCAAAGCGCGTATGTAGCCTTTTCATAGTCAGTCAGGGCAAGCGGATGGCGCCGACGGAGCGGAAGCGGCAGCGCGCGGCCAGCGACGACGCGGCGTCCAGCGCACCGGCCAAGCGGCCAGCACCTGGCCAAGACGATGCAGAACCCTCTGGCGACTCGGCCGTAGACGCTGAGCTGGCCAGCATCAACGACCTGCTGCAGGAGGAGGAGACGTCCCAAAAGCGTGCGTAACTCGTGGCATTTTACCCGTTAAAACACACACTTTATCGAGTTTAAAACGCTTTTACTCCTAATAGAGACCTGGCAGATCGGCAAGCGGGTCAAGAGGCTGCTGGAGAGCAACGAGGCGCTGCCCGTGGCCAAGCAGCTGGACGCGTTCTTCCTGTGGGGCACGGCGCTGGCCCGCCTGGCCTCGCTGAACGAGGACCCGACGCTGGCCGACGCCGCGGCCGACAAGTTCCAGCAGATGTTGAAGCTGAGCCAGGCCGACGCGGCCAACGAGGACGCGGCCGACGCCGCGCTGGGGCCCGTGGGCTTCTCGCTCTGGGGGTCGTCGCTGCTCATCGTGGCCACGGAGACGCGCGGCCGGCCGCTGCTGGACCAGGCGCTGGCCAAGTTCGAGCGGGCCGTGCAGGTGGACGGCGGCACGACGTTCGAGACGCGCTTCCAGTTCGCCAAGGCGCTCAAGGAGGGCGGGGACCTCGTGGCCTTCCTGGAGGACGCGGGCCAGGAGCAGGCCAAGAGCGAGTACTACAGGCGGGCGCTGCAGGTGTGCAATAAGCTGGAGGAGATCTACAAGGCCGAGGCGGCCAAGCAGCAGCAGGAACAGGAGGCGGAGGCGGAGAAGGAGAAGGAGGAGCAGCATGAGGAAGAAGAAGAGGCTGAAGATGAAGATGATGACAAGGTCACGTCGGCCGACTTTGCCGAGGCGAAGCTGCTTGAGGCCGTGCTGCAGGGCCTGCTGGAGGACGCCAAGAGTGCGGAGGATTTCTACCGCACGTTGGCGCTGTACAAGGCGGCTATTGGTAGGTTGAGCAGCGGCGTTGTGATGTCATTGTAGTGTTTCACGGGGGGCTGATAGATTTGTTTCTTTGCGTAGAGCTGAACCCGGACAGTGCCGAGGCGCTGATGGAGATGACCAACTATCTGGCTGCCAGGTGCCTGGCCAGGGAGAGTCTGGGGGCGAAGCCCAGAGATGACCAACTATCTGGCTGCCAGGTGCCTGGCCAGGGAGAGTCTGGGGTCGAAGCCCGCGGCCGAAGAGTGGACCAAGCTGTTTGACGACTTGGAGGCCCAGTACAAGCGCTTGCTGGCCGAGGCCGGCTTCGACCTGAAGGAGTGCCACGAGATCTGCCACCGCAAAGACACCCATGACCAGGAGGAGCCGGAAGAGGAGGAGATCGATGAGCGCGTCCCGCACCTGCTCAACACGCTGGGCAAAGGACTTGCGGCCTTTGTGCGCTCCTTCCCGCAGCTTGGGAACGAAGCGGGAGAATCGAGCAAGAAGCAGAAGCAAAAGCGGAAGAAATCGACTAGAGGCGCTCGCTTCACACACGCTGTTGAGGTGCTGCGCTCTGCTCACCACTTCCACGACAAGCTCGGCGGCTACTACCTCGCGTGCTTGTATGCGTCTCCTGCGTTCGAAGACGAGGAGGTAAGCCCACTTAGATCTATCATCCAGGCGCTATCACTGTTGCTAACGGAATTTTGGTTGAATTCGCAGCAATGCCGCACATGGCTCGAGACTGCGGATAGCTATGGCTCTTTAGAAGACGAGTTTGACGTCCAGGAGTTCACCACGATGCACGAGAAGGACTGGTTTAAGCGCCTGGCCCAGCCTCCGGAGCAAATAGACGACATTGACGGTGAAGACCACGCCAATGCTGAGGAGGACGACGATGAGTAGCTATAGAGTAAGCCGCTCGTCTCGTCGATCGCAGAATCAAACGTTTTTAGTCGACGAGATGCGCTCAACTGCTCACCTTTCTCGAGGATATTCGATGTTTCGTGGCAGGATTCGAGAAAATACAGCGGCGAAGGCGGCCAAAAGTGAACAAGACCGGTGTAGTTTGAATTTTTGAGTTTCGGTCGAGCGTACTTTCCGACTGGTGGCGTTCAAAGAGTTCGATTGTGGCGGCGAGCTCATTGTGGAAAACCCTCGGCAGTGCAGACTCGCTCTTCCTCAAGTTTTACCTGTGGCGGCAAGATCAAGCGGCATGAGCTGGCAGGAGGACAGGAGCGACGCGGACGGGTACGAGTGGATTTGCACCTTCTTGAGCGGCTACGACGGAGACCTGATCGAGTTCGAGCTGGGCGAGGACGGCCAGCACTTCTTCGACAGCATGGACCCGCTGCTGCCTCAGGCCACACCGAGCAGGCTTCGCACCCAGGACGACTGCAGCCCGTCGCCTTTCCAGCTAACGCCGTTCGTCGTGAGCGTCGTGTCGGGGCTGCAGGGCTCGCTACCGAGCGGTGGGTCGCGAGCGGGGACGCCTTCACCATTTCTGAAGGTGGAGGAGGTTCCGTCTGCACTGGACGTGGTGGAGCTCCGTTCTCGAAGCTTCCGCCGTGCAGCGACCACCCCTCGCAACCGCCGCCGGAGTGCTCGTCACCCCATGACGGCAGCTCCGCAAGCTGCTCCACAAGACCAAGCCCCGACTCGAAGCAGCGCAAAGGCAGACTCGAGCTCGAGCTCGCGCCAGAAGATCAACCGCCGACTCTTCTAGCCGAGTCACAACCAGTTCACGTCCAATACCAGCCAAGACGACCGCTTCAAGCTCAAGTGTAAAGTGTTGTAGAGAGTGAATGTGTAGTAGCAGCCCGCCCGAGAACGAGAAGCAGTCGCTGTCGATGTACACAACAGACGAGTCTAGCTCTGATAAAAACACGAATACGATTCAGGAGCGTATCATCTTGTGTAGCCAGTGTATTTGTAGCATCACGCTGATTCCATGCCAACATGTATGGGTTTGCCTGAGGGCAAGGAGGGGTTAAAGTTAACCCCTGACTCCGCCTAGGATTTATTCTTGTTCACGTTGACTCAATTTCAACTACCCCCTAAAAATACAAAAGGAAGTAATACGAAGTTGTTCATCCGTATTGGTTCCTACGATCACACATTAAAGGTGTCGGGAGACCTAACGCACCAACGAGTGATCCAAAATTGGTTCCTACGATCACACATTAAAGGTGTCGGGAGACCTAACGCACCAACGAGTGATCCAAAGACAATGCAACCGCAGCAACTGGCCAAACTGTGGGAAGCCGCGCAAGTCGAGCTACAGGGCAGGTACTCCAACAAGCGCGTCCTCGAGCTATCACGATACACGAGCGCAAGTCGAGCTACAGGGCAGGTACTCCAACAAGCGCGTCCTCGAGCTATCACGATACACGCGCAACACCAGTTCGCTTCGAGCTCTGGCTGTCGTTCTCGCGTCCCCACTGCCCTGTTTGATGGTGACATTTCTCTTCGACGCGTTGCCCCTCGCAGAGCCGTCCGAGGGCGTCGCGGCCAACAAAACCTTTTTCATCCGGGAATTTTTCAGCCTTTTGATGACGACCTGCATGGTAATCCACCAATTCCGCAGAGGGATGCACTATGCGCTCCCGTATCGCTTCAAGCCGTTTGTTCGCGATTCTCTCGTCGTCTCGGGTTTGACTACTGCAAGTTTGTACGGATTCGCTCGGTTTATCGGGTTTCCAGTGCCGTTCAGCGCTTTGATTCTCCTCCCCGGTTGGTCGGTCATGACTTTATCCGCGATGGCCATTCAATGGGCAAGCAAGGTTCGAAAGACGCCCGCAGCCAGGGCCATGTTCATTGGTATGGTCAAGCTGATGCTGTGTGACGCCCTCCTGATCTGCGTCTACCCCCCATACTACGTACTATTCTCAACGTTAGCAGTGAAGGCTCAGACAGCTTTTTCGCTGCTACTCCCAGTGATTAAACTGCTCATGCGCAACCTTTTCGCTCGATCTGTGCGTCATTTGGGCGACGAGACCCCCGAGGTTGTGGTGTTTAACGCGGACGCGTTCGGTTCACTCTTTGTTTCGTACTGCATGCAGAGTTCACCATCGATTTGGTCAACTGTGGTCATTATTGCTGCTGATGCTCTATTGATTGGGTTGTGCTTGCGGGATATCTTGCACTGCCGCGAAGGGCTCGAAGGGTTAGAGAGTCAAATTGACTGCGGACCAATCTGGAAGAATTGCATGCCGCGAAGGGCTCGAAGGGTTAGAGAGTCAAATTGACTGCGGACCAATCTGGAAGAATTGCCAAGAAACGCTGGGGTATAAATTACTAGACGGTCGAAAACCAACCACGTTGGAGCGAGCGGGTATACTGTTGGAACGGGGAGAATCGAAGCGCTTGCAGGCAGCCAATTTGCGGGCGGTTGTGCCATTAGATTCGACCCAAGAATCGCCGCTTGAGAGTGTAGAAAATGTTGGAGCTGAGGTTGCTGCTCCCAGAAGAGATTCGGTCGTCTTGTCCTACATTTCTCGTCTATCGACAGCGTGGATGGGTGGGAATACGGTCTATCCAGAAGAGCGCAACGACGCTCCCGCTCAACGGCGACAATCTAGGACCCCGATCACTGCAAATTATGCGCACAAGGTACGGCGGTTGCTGTATATGGCGGAGTTTCTGCTGCTGCTCAACTACATTGAAGTGGTGATTCCCCAATGCTTTGGTACGTTCTACGGTAAATTGATTTCTTGATAAACGCACTCACTCACTCTGACACTACTGTCACTGGTAGCGATCTACCTGGTCGTTACGTATCACCTACCGAACCACGAGTACTACGCTGTCTTCCACGACATGAACGAAAGCCACCTCTACGAAACGCTGTATAAGCTTCTTGTCTACTGGTTCCTCCAGCTTCTCTCGCTATTGTGCTTGAATTGGCTGCTGAAGCGAATTTTGGGGCTACCCCCTGTCCGACTTTTAGCGTTTGTCTTGGAGAAGCAGGTTGACTTCGTGCAGATCCATCTGATCTACTGGTTGTCGCTAAGCCATATGGGTAACTGTTTGTGTTCTCATTCATTCTGCACCTACACGTTCATGCTTACTTATTCTGGACGCTCTCGTGTGTTGGCAGGATACGATTACACTTTTCAGTTTTCGTGGCTTTCGAACTGAATAGCGAGGCGCTAGCGCAACGGAGAATATGTATTTGCGGGCGAGAAGGCGAACAAAACAAATTCACCAAAGGAGCTATAGGAATCTTTTGTGTTTCGGGCGAGCGATCATATTGACTATATCACGCAAGCTTTATTGCCGCGTGAAATGCCAATACTCAGGTTGTAAACCCACTCCATCATCATTTGCCTAATAAGCAGTCTTAGGACCAGTTTTCGCTCCTGCGTTTATTTTTGCTTAAGTGTTCAATCAAATACTACTAAAAATATAAAACGAGGAAGTTGTTCCTGTCATCGCCCTACACTACAAAGCGAGAGCACCAGTGCCGTTCTCGACAGTGATCACAATAAATGAGGCAGCCTCAGCAGTGGGCCAAACTCTGGGAGGCCACGCAAGTTGAACTGCACGGCAGCTACTCGAACAAGCGCATCGTCGAGCTAGCAAAGTACACGCGTGAAACCAGCCCCCTTCGAGCCTTGATCATCGTCCTCGCCAGTCCATTCCCGTGCTTACTCGTGACATTTGCAATTGACGCCATCCCGCTCGCGGACCCATCGGAGGGCGTCGCGGCCAACAAGGCATTTTTTATCCGGCATTTCTTGTGTATTTTGATGACGACGAGCATGATTATCCACCAGTTTCGAAGAGGGGTGTATTACCTGCTCCCGTATCCTATGAAGCCATTTGTTCGAGATTCCCTCGTGGTGTCGGCTTTGACGACTGGAAGCCTCTACGCACTCTCTCTGCTTATCGGGTTTCCAGTGCCGTTCAGCTCTCTGCTGATCCTCCCCGGTTGGTCTACGGTCACGTTGTTTGCCATGGCAATCCAGTGGGCAGTGCCGGCTCGAGAAAATTCCTCAGCCAAAGCGATGCTTACCGGAATGTGCAAATTAATGGTGTGCGACGCGTTGCTGATTTTCATTTACCCTCCGTACTACCACATCTTCACAACTCTGTCAGTAAAATCCCAGACCGCCTTCTCGTTTCTACTGCCCGTGATCAAGCTGCTCTTGCGAAACCTCTTTGCCCGAGCTGCGCGTCATCTTGGCGACGAGACGCCCGAAGTTGTGGTGTTTAACGCGGACGCGTTCGGCTCGCTGTTTGTTTCGTACTGCATGCAGAGCTCGCCCTCCATGTATTCAACGATCGTGGTTGTCGTTGCAGATGCGCTGTTAATCGCCTTGTGCTTGCGCGATATCCTGCGCTGCCGCAAGGGGCTCGAGGAGCTAGAGGGTCAAATTGACCGTGGACCAGTCTGGAAAGACTGTCACGGAGCTACGGGGTTTAAACTACTAGGCGGTCGGACCCCAACCACGTTAGAGCGCGCAAATATTCTTTTGGAGTGGGCAGAGCCCTGTTATTCCACGAGTTTGCACCCGACAGCTTCCCGAGCAGCCAAGATTTTGCCCTTAGCTTCGTGCCCGCAGCGTCCAGGACCTACAATTAGCGACCTCGACGGTGTACGAAGAGTTGGCAGCAGCGGCGTTTCCGAGTCCACAAGGGGTTCTGGACTCGTTTCACGGATCTCGCGTACTTCGATAGCATGGTTAGGCGGGGGTACGGTTCTTCCCGAAGCTCCGGTTCAGCGAGGATCATCCGGCGCCCAGGTCAGGATAAATTATATGCTCAAGGTGCGACGACTGCTGTACATGGCGGAATTTCTTCTGCTGCTCAACTATATCGAGGTGGTGATCCCCCAAAGCTTTGGTGCGTCCTGCATACTTAATTGTTTTATGTGATACCGTAGGGTATTTCCTCTGACATCACATATTTTGCCAGCGATCTATCTGGTAGTAACGTACCATCTACCGAACCGTGACTACTATGCCGTCTTCCACGGCATGAACGAAGGCCAGCTCTACGAAACACTTCGGAAGATCCTCGTCTACTGGTTCCTTCAACTTATCTCGCTACTGTGCTTGGATATGTTACTGCGGCGTATCTTGGGACTATCCCCTGTCCGACTCCTAGCGTTCGTCTTGGAGAAGCAGGTCGACTTTGTGCAGATCCATCTGACCTATTGGTTGTGCTACAACGCGCAATGTACGTTGAAACATATTGGTAAGTTTGTGTGTTTTATTCTACCTCTGCCATGGTTTGCTGTTCAGCTGAATGCCCTGCTCGTTTGTTTGCTTGTAGGATACGATTACACATTCCATTTTGCGTGGCTGTCCAACAATTAGACTTGTCGTGGCAAACATATTACGGGGGAAAAATAGCGTTCTACCTCCCATCGATAAATGAAAATGTAGCCTACAGGGAATTTTACCAGCAAAACGTATGATGCCCGGTCAGTTCGCATCACAACACTCGACCCATCTACGACTCCAACATACTACTTTTCAGTTATCTTACCAAGTTCGCATCACAACACTCGACCCATCTACGACTCCAACATACTACTTTTCAGTTATCTTACCAAGTGCGTGGCGCGCACCAGTGTCTGGGTAACTCTTGTACAATGCATTGGTCACATTTAGGCACGAAAAATGCGCGAGAAAAAAAAACTCAAATACGACATCCCATGAAATTTTAACTACGGAAGCATAACAATCAAACGGGTTGGTTCGTACCTCATGAACCACTCACGATTTGATTCCCCTGGCCTTGCTTACTTAAGTACTACGTAGTATACGATCCTAAAAACAATTACTAAAAATAAAAAAAGTGAAGTCAGAGCTACGTGGCCCTCAAGGCCATCCGCGCACCTGAATTGGTTTGCAAACCTCACCACACCGAGCAAGTCAGAGCTACGTGGCCCTCAAGGCCATCCGCGCACCTGAATTGGTTTGCAAACCTCACCACACCGAGCAGATATCGAACAGAATGCAACCTCAGCAACTGGCCAAACTCTGGGAGGCCACGCAAGTCGAGCTTCAGGGAAGGTACTCCAACAAGCGCGTCGTCGATCTAGCCAAGTACACGCGTGACACCACCTTGCTTCGAGCTTTGGTTGTCGTTGTCATAAGCCCACTACCGCCCTTGGTGGTGACGTTTTTGATCGACTCAATTCCCCTGGCGGTTCCGTCCGAGGGCGTCGCGGCCAACATGGCGTTCTTTGTGCGGCATTTCTTGTGTATTTTGATGACGACGAGCATGGTTATCCACCAATTCCGCAGAGGAATGTACTATCTGCTCCCGTACCCCACAAAACCTTTTGTCCGGGATTCGCTGGTGGTGTCGGCTCTCACGACTGGGAGTCTCTATGCGCTCTCACTCGTTATTGGATTCCCAGTGCCGTTCAGCTCGCTGGTTATTCTCCCCGGCTGGACCGCCATGACTGTAGCCGCGATGGCCGTTCAATGGGCGAGTAGGATTCGAGAGACGCCCTCCGCCACTGTGATGCTGGTCGGTATGGCCAAACTGATGGTGTGCGAGGCATTCCTCATCTCCGTTTACCCTCCGTACTACCATATCTTCACGACATTGACTGAGAAATCTCAGACGGCGTTCACGATGTTACTCCCGATGATCAAACTTCTCATGCGCAACCTTTTCGCTCGAGCTGTTCGTCATCTCGGCGATGAGACGCCTGAACTTGTGATCTTTAATGCAGACGCGTTTGGCTCGCTGTTTGTCTCGTACTGCATGCAGAGTTCGCCGTCGATTTGGTCGACTATGGTCATCATTGCAGCCGATGCGATCCTGATCGCGCTGTCGTTGCGTGATATCCTGCGTAACCGTGAAGGGCTCGAGATGCTTGAGCACCAAATCGACAATGGACCCATCTGGAGGCACTGTCGTGGAACGATGGGGTTTAAACTACTTGGCGGTCGTAAGCCCACTACTTTGGAGCGCGCGGGTATCCTGTTGGAACGAGGGGAGACGACGAACGCACCACGAACCAATCTTCGATCGGTTGTGCCCTTGGATCCTACACAACAACCATTGCGGCTTGAAAGTGATCAAAATGTGGGAACAGAAGTTGTTGCATCTGCAGCTCCCAGAAGCGATTCTGCCTTCGTGCCAAACATTCCTCGAATATCGGCAGCGTGGACGAGTCAGAGTACCGTTCACCCAGCCGAACCTAACGATGTTCGTGCCCGAAAGCCAGAACCAAGAACCCCGGTCACGACAAAATACACCCACAAGGTCCAAAGGTTGCTGTATATGGCAGAGTTTCTCCTTTTGCTCAACTATATTGAGGTGGTGATTCCACAAAATTTCGGTACGTTCTCAATGATGGTTTTGGCATAATTCTGCAGAGTATTGACTCTAACATCACATCGTGTTAGCGATCTATTTAATCGTTACATACCGCCTACCCAACCGCGAATACTACGAAGTCTTCGTCAATATGAACGAAAGCCAGCTCTACGAAACGCTGTACTTGCTGATTGTCTACTGGTTCCTTCAGCTTCTCTCGCTACTGTGCTTGGACATCCTACTGCGGCGTATCCTGGGGCTGTCTCCTGTCCGGCTCCTAGCGTTCGTCTTGGAGAAGCAGGTCGACTTCGTGCAGATCCACCTAACCTACTGGATGTGTTACAACGCGCAATGCACGCTGAAGCATATAGGTAAGTTTGTATTTTCCTTTACAGTAGCTATTGCGTTTACTAACTAAATGGTGCGTGCGTGTTGTGTGTTGGCAGGATACGATTACTCATTTCATTTTGCGTGGCTGTCCAACAAATAGACGATATCGTGGCAAAATACACTAAGTATAAAATAATATGATGGCGGCCCCCTTGGGAAAAGGGGTGGTTTCGTCTGGTATTGGTATGACCTGCATCGCTACAAATGGCAGAAGATGACGATTTTTTTTAAACGAATCTGAATTGCAAGGAAAATCGTTTTGTCACTACTTCCGAGGTGCATGTGGACAGTCAACAGGGGACTACATGCCGTTGTAGCGTGTGGTCTCACGAATTCGCTTTGTAGAAGTCGTAGTAACCTTCCGAGTCCCAGAAATTCGAGCGCTTCGTGGCCAAGGCCTACAAGAACAATCCGATGTTGCGATAATCACGATGTCTTGTTGGGGTGTCATTCGAACATAAATAACGTGCTACAAACCCTTTAGGGCAAATTATCTTTTGCTTTCGACTAGATGGCGCTTGAACTCTCTATTAGCTTACTCACGCTCCGCATAAGTGGATCGATGCGTTACTTCCCCAGATGCATTCACATTGTATCCTCCTGCGATGCCGGACTCCTAAGTCACATTATGTGGAATTACTCAGAAGTCAGTGAAGTTAAGTAGCACCCGTTGTCGAGTCCGCAATCCACGTACGCACCACGGCGTAGCAAGAGTAATCTAGTGCTGCTTAGTTTTTAAAGAGATCATGGTTGGTGTGAAGAAGAAGACATCCGCGTGCAAGTGTAGTTTTAAAAAAAATTGTCTAACTCCACAAACATGTACTTAAGTAAGCCAGACTCACAACACACTAACAAACAGCTTGCAAAGAGATCATGGTTGGTGTGAAGAAGAAGACATTCGCGTGCAAGTAGTGAAAAGAGCTTCAACTCGTTTTATTCCAAGATAAATACTACATAGTAGTTTTAAAAAAAATGTCTAACTCCACAAACATGTACTTAAGTAAGCCAGACTCACAACACACTAACAAACAGCTTGCAAACACTACATGTAGTGTTAGCTATGCAGTTAGTGTTTTGTGCGAACACTATGTAGTACGTCTTCTGCGCTGGGCCTTCACCTGCTTACCTACCTGCTAATATGTCTCTGAAAAACAAAATACTGTCATTTATCTTTCCTAGCTTCGCGAAGCCCTAGTACGGTGGCGCTAAGTGAACACCTGTAGCTCTGCGAATACGTGCTTGGTTCGGATTGAATTGTGAGTGTTTTAATAACCACACATTTCGTTGGTGGGGCCGTTCTTCATCACGAGAGACTGATCAACCAAGGCGTCCTCGATCCGCTCTCGATAACTCCGGATGTTGCCCGAGATGTTCCCAGTGATGAAGGTGGCGACTGAGCGCATGTGCCGAGGATCGAACGCCTCGCACGCCTCATTGCTAATGTAAATGCTCGAGCGCAGATGCAGCGACGAGAGTTCGTCCCCTGGTGAAGTAGACAGTGACTGAGTAATCGCGTAGCCTCGAAAGTGATACGCGAGACCGGGCATCTCCCGATGTTTGATCTCAGTCGGTGTAACGTCGGCTATGAAGAGCACCACGTCGCGGTTGCTCTCCTTGTAGCGCCTAATTATTTGCTTGATCCGGACGTCGGCTCGAGAGTTGTTCGATAGGAGCTCCTTGGTGAAGTCTTCAACGATCGTGTACGGCTGGGCAAGTGCCTATTGATCCGTAGGCAATTGTGACATTAGAACGCCAAACATAATTCCAGAGCAGAGTTGCCTACAGTAGCGTACCTTGGCTGTCTTCTTGTAGAGTCCGCCATTCCCAAAGTGCTTGCCTTCGCCTCGGAAGTAGTTCCACGCGGCTTCAGCTGTGACCTGGCGGCTGTACGGGAAGACGCAGTCGCTGTAGAACTCGAGGTGCTTCCCGTCGGCGTCTTTGTCGACTTGCACTGTGTCGGATAGAGTCTTCGCGGCGGCAAGAGCGTTGGCCATGTGCCCGTCGACAGCCTCGTAGGCAGCGTCGACATGGTGGAACAGCGCTTGGAACTCATGGAGGTCTCCTTCAAAGTCAAGAACTCCCCCGAGAACATATTCGGGATACATCGGACTGCCAGCGTTCGCGTATTCTCCGACCTGCAAGTAGGAAAACACTGCGAAGTAAGTGTCCGAGTGCGATCTCCATGGTAAACACTTCTACAGAATCGAACCTGTTTTTTGAGCAGGTTAGTCAAGGTGGCCAGGGTCCCCCGTTGTTGCTCCATCATGGACTTCAAGCGAATGTTCTCCCGATGGGTGAGTTCACGCCGTCGCTGCTGGTGCCTCGCGACGTCTCTCCAGAGTTTCTGGGTCTCGCCCAAAGGCGAATCTCTTCGCGAAGACGACGATGTTGTTGTTGCGAGTTGGTTCTGTCTCTCTTTAAGCCGCGCGCACTGCTGGAGCAATCTCAGTCGCCGTTCCAGCTCCACCACTTGTTCACGGAGGTACCTCACTTCATAGCTGCGTTCTCGGCGAGCACGATTCGGGGAGTTTTGCGGCTTCCTCGACTTGATTGTCCGCTTAGTGGGCGCCGCCGGTCGAGCGATCGTGGGAGATGGACTTACTGGGTTTGTGTGCGAAGACCAATCTGGCATGGTCTGCTGGGTTGGGGTTGTCGGTGTTCTGCTGCATGTTCCGGCCGAAAGAAGGTCGGAGGCAAAGACGAATTGGGCCCCCGACAGCTCCACATCCAGTAGGCTGAAGTCGTCCACAAAGCCGAGCGTCGCGTCTAATACAAACTTGTCGTTCGGATCCCCTAAGAGCGCCATAGCGAGTGTGGGGAGGGAGAAGTGTCGGAGCTCGTTTGCACTTGGAGAGGTAAATGCTGAAATGTGGTCAGTCAGATATCTTATGGGAGGAGTCACACTATCAATACATGTATGGAATCACGTACACGTGTACCGTACCGTGTACATGTACCTACCGGTAGAGTAGGTAGACGTGTGAAGCAGCGGACACATGACCGCATAACGACAAACGTGGTGACTGCCCTCATGTACCTACCGGTAGAGTAGGTAGACGTGTGAAGCAGCGGACACATGACCGCATAACGACAAACGTGGTGACTGCCCTCTGTTCGATAACAAAGCCTGGCTAGTCCACAGCTGTCCGATCACGGGCGAGATGGTGAGCATCGATCTCGTGGACGACAAGTCGTCGTGGCTACATAGAGGCTACGGTTCGGCACACTGCATGTATCGAGGTCGTTAACGCACATTACTTACAACAGCACGACAAGACCGATAAATGCGCCGTAAGGCGCCGGAAGACCTTTACGCACATTTTCGCCTGATTTTTAAAAAAAAATCAATCCGCTTAATTACGCTCGCTATCCGAAGCGAGGAAGCGAGCTGGCGGCGCGATGGCGGCGCTAGAAACCGCGCCAGGACGGGAGAGAGTGAAGGACGAAGGTGCTTGTGTGTAGTAAAGCTCCCCTCTTGTTGGTGTCGAGCGCCGCCGCGTGCAGTTCCGCTAGGTGGTCTCTATGACGTGCACTTTCGAGCATCGGACGCATCGTCGCTAAGCATTTGGTGTCGTGGAACTGGCCGATGATCTACTCGGACTTGCGCGTCGGTAAGCGATCGATAATGTCGTAGTGAGCCCCGTCGAATGTAGTGCCGTTGGGACGGCGCCGTCGCTGTAGTATGGCTAGCACTTGTTTGTTTATCGTAGCGAGGCGTACATGTGCGTCTAGCTAATACATGTAGTACAGTACTGTATTGCCGCCGGAGTAGCATAGGCTTGTCTCGTTAGCGAGCGGATGCGATGGCACGTGGCTGCATCAAACCCACGTGAGGTGCTCACGATGCAGTTTAGCGTAGGTGGGCGTAGCACCAACATTCCAGCGTCTCGCCCGCCGACGTAACTTGGAGTTAGTTTTCTTACTGCAGGGTACAGCCCCCGTGTGAGGCCATGAAGCCCTATGAACAGAAGCCTCTGCCGTGGAGTTACTGTACTGGTACAGTAACTGCACTAAGGTCGCTTCAGATTTCCCTAAATTTAGAGTCGTTATCGGCTCACTATCGGTGCCCTAGTGTGTGCGACACACTAAATCACCGATGGATCAGTTATCGGTGCTTTAGCGAGTTATCGGTGCTTTAGCGCTGTCGTGCTGTCGTGCTTAAATGGCGTTAACGAGAGTCCTGCATGTATACCAAGCGTAGTGCTGGGGACGGCTCCAACCCAGGGAAACACGTTCGTTAAGAGACTCTCGTTGTACAGTGTTAATAACTCATTCTATTCAGCGTGTGTACGTCTAGATTTTAGTCTTTGATGGAGGCGTCACCTCTCAACCACAAGCATAACGACAAAGTTGATTGCAACAGGTGTGGCGCATACGACAACGTAAGACACAAAGAAGAGAGAGCACCTTACATGCTTTTCTCCAATTCTGTCTAAACGAAGGCGTAAATCGTTGGTTTGTATTTTAACTTAATCGTAACTCGTTGTTTTACCATAACCCAACCACCCTCGCTTCGATGGTATTGGCTGCCACTCTGTAGCTAGCTGTCGCTTAGCCTTTGATTATCGTTGGAATGGCGCGTTTGCTACTGCCAATCCACGATTTCCCGTGTAAATCAAGCTTAATTTAAATCGAACTTTTAGCTCGTGCATCGTAGGGCAAGTCACTTACTCAATGATTATACTGAGATAGCAAGTGTACCGTAAGGTATGCCGTGCGTGTTACGCATGCGTTTAAGTATCCATCATATATTGACATATTATGATAGTAAACTTAAAAGGTGATCTGAATAATTACCTAGTCGGTCTCTATCAATGAAGAAACATCAATCCCATCATCAAGTTTCA
>JAIKVH010000199.1:0-12283 GCA_024679275.1 Phytophthora niederhauseri
TTTTTTGAACGAAATAAAGCTGGTGGTGCCCTACAGGCTACTACGTAGCCCTCCCGGTATAAGCATGTACCCTGGTCCCATTCCGAAGAAAAGAGCATGGGCCATCCTGAACGAGGTCGACCACGCCAAATCGATGGCTTTTTGCGTTTCATTCTCACACGTGCAACTCGAAATCGATCTACGTAAATCCGTGCAACTCGAAATCGATCTACTAAGTACGTAAATCCAAGTCGTTGATGTACCACCTTTGTTTTGTGCAGATTTTTGGATCTGCATTTCCCATAAACATGTAACAGAAAATTTGAAAGGGCTCTAAAAAGTAGAGATTTCTTTTCTAGACTCAGGTGAATCAGACAAATCTGAAACATGTACAGTAATTTTAGAACGATTCCCTGCCACGTCAGACGACTGCCATGAGCTCCGCAGGCGGGGTGCTGTCCCGCGCCGTGCGTGGCGGCTCGTACCGCTTCCTGCAGCGTTTGCTAACGTTCGCAGCCAACTCGCTAGTGCTGCGCAAGTTGCACCTGAGCGTGACGGGCGCCGTGACCGTGCGGCTGGAGCTGGCGCTGGCCTCCATCTTCCTGCTGCGCGATGGCTTCCGCCTGGCGTTTCTGCGCATGCCGTCGCTCGACTCCAAGGGCGCGAGCAATGGGGAAACGCACTTGCAGCAGTTGGTGAACGTCGCGTGGCTCTCCACCGCCATCAGCTGGTCGGTGGCGGCTCTGGTGCTGCTGTACGCGGCGGTCTCGGGCTCAACGGAGACTTTGAAGGATGGGGAGGCGCTGGAGGGGTACTCGACGGTGCTGGCCATGTACTGCGGCGCTGCAATGGTCGAGGCACTGGCTGAGCCAATGTTCGTGCTGGCGCATGCCAGTGTGCTCGTCAGCTGGCAGGTGGCGGCTCAAAGCGCCGCCTTCTTGGTCCGCGCGGCGGTGCAGTACGTGGGCGTCGTGGTGCTGGAGCTGAGCTTGACGGCGTACGGGGTCGCCGAGCTCTCGTACGCCTTGACGCTGCTGCTGATGTTCGCGGTGTTCTTCTGGAGGAGGATCTATGGGGGTTCGTCGGAAGGAGGCAAGTTCGCCTTGACCAGCATGAAGCAGTTGCTGCCTGGTAAGCCCGAGGGGGACGCCGACTGGTGTCACGCAGAGCTCATGACGCTGCTGGTGCCGCTGAGCGTGCAGAGCGGAGTCAAGTACCTGCTGGCGGAGGGGGACAAGTGGGTGCTCACGGGCTTCGCGTCGCTGGAGCACATGGGCGTCTACGGACTCGTGTCGAACCTGGGCTCGCTCGTGCCGAGGATCGTGTTCCTGCCCATTGAGGAGGCGACGAAGACCATCTTCAGCAAACTCGCGCTGTCTCAGAAGCAGAAGAGCGACGCCAAGGACGACAAGGAGAGCAAGAGGAAGAGCTTGGCCGATGGACAGACGCTGCTGCTTGTGCTACTCAAGCTCATGAACCTGGTGGGGCTGCTCTTCGTCTGCTTCGGTACGAGCTACGCGTACACGTTGGTGCTGCTGCTGTATGGAGCGGAGAAGGCGAGGCAGGGCGTGGGCGCGGCGTTGGCTGTCTACTGTGCGTACATCCCATTTCTGGGGGTGAACGGAGTGTGCGAGGCGGTGGTGCACGCTATCGGAGACGACCACGAGCTCATGCGGCTCAACAAGTTGCTCGGCGTCTTCTTCGCCATCTACGCGTTCAGTGCGCTCGTGTTCATGGAGGTGCTCGACTGGGGGACGCTCGGCCTCATCCTGGCCAACTGCGTGAACATGGGCTGCCGCATCCTCTACTGCTTGACGTTCCTGGCTTCGTACTTCCGTCGGGTAGCGTCAACAGCTCAGAGCAGCAACCGCTTTGCCAGTGGACTCGCATTTTGGCGTCAATCACTGCCAGACCGACTCGTTGTGGTCGCCTTCTTGGTGTCTTTGGCGATGACTGCCATTTCACAGCGAGTGTTGCTTGGTTCCGAGACGGAAGGTCCGATTTCGCTGATGAGGCACGCAGCACACATTGCTGTTGGAGCGGTTTGCTTCAGTGCATCGGCGCTTACGCTCTACGTGAAAGAGCGTCACCTTCTAGGATCTCAGTTGGCAGCACTTCGGGGGCAGAGCAAGTCTCATGAAGATTAGAGGAATATCATTAGTACGTTTCCTAGTTTGGAGCGGTCTTGAAGCGTCGTACAAGCTTGCTGAGCCATGAGCAGGCGGCAAGTTTTTGGAGGCGCCCTGCGTGCCAGGCAGGAGCAGAAAGAAACAGAGCAACCAACTAGCGATGTTCAGTCGGAGCGGCCTTCAATGGGCTTCTTGGCGACGCTATCAGCGGAGCAGGAGCGCCAGCAAGTTCGAGAAGAGCTGAAGCAGGTGAGGAACGCATATTACTACTAGGTTTGGGAGTGGCGGCTAATTCGTACGCGTAGATGCCTCTGCTATCGCCATGGACAAGCTACACGGCATACGAGCCTTCGTTTACTGATGAGCTCAATCGGTACGGACGTCAACTATCATCGTGAATACAGCACTCTTTGACCACGCTTTCCTGACGCATGACTGTAGGGAGCTGGCCCAACGCGTTCAAGACATTGTGCTGGACAAGCTAGCAGCTCTCCAAGAACGGCTGGAGAAACTCCAAGCAAAACGCGAGAACTCGGGGGTCCTACCGATCTCCAGGCTTGACACGTTGCTGCAGAGCCGTCTGATCGTTGAGGCCAAACGCAAAGTGGTTCCAGCACAAATCGCCGAAAACGTGAGACCGTCGCCCCCTTTGTCTTTGTCAGCTAACTGATCACGTGTTCGTCGTCTTTTACTGAGCAGACCATTGCAGCAATGAGAGCCGCCAGCTTGCACGTGACACTACAGAAGGAGACGCCTCTTTTGACTGCCCCGAGTGTAAGTAAACGCCGTGAGCATCGCTCGAACTCTGTGTTTGCCCCCAGCACAAGCAACAGCATCCCCAGAAACTCGCGGGTCAAGCCAAGCAGCGTTATCTCGCCTCGAACCCGCGCTTTTGCCGACGACATTGACTTATCCCGGAGACGACACCGTTCGAGCGCAGCAGAAAACTACTTTCTTAACGGCGATGCTGACCAAGACGGCGATAACAGTTCATCTCAAACTCTGTTGTGCGTCCAATTCCCAAAGTACAGCGAAGTTGCAGCGGCGATGGACAACAATGCGATCAACTTGGAGAACGACGAAGAGCAGCAGGCAACGCACTTTCGATCGCGCCCCGTGGCACCGTCAGCAGTGGAGGACGCAGCCATTGCTGCCACAAAGCGCGAGCCTCATGAGCCACGAGTACGCTATATCATGTCCACTCGGCTCGGAGCACTCCCACCGACCAAGGGCATCTTGGACGAGTACCCAATCCCGAAAGAAGTGCTGGACGCGCTGGAGCGCCATCGACACTTTCACGTTGATGAGTCTTCTCCATTGACTGCGTTCGAGCCCATTCGACTTCCCCCTCCGGCCCCAGCAGAGCTAAGTGACAGGTCTCAGCCTCGTAACGCTGCAGTAAATGCTGAATGGGAGTGCTTCTACAGGCGTTCGGTTCCGCTTGAGCGCTCTCCGGTCTCCTTCGTGCTCGCGTCGTTGGCCGTGGCTCCCGAGAAGCCCCTCCCTGCACCCAGCGACCTCTTCCATCAGCAGAAACTCGTCGCTGCAGCGTCTGACGAGACCATTCTGCTGAACGAAGTGCGTCAACTGTTTGACAGCACCCACGACGCGCACCAAGACTTCCGAGCAGAGCTCCATCGCCACCTCGATCTCCAGTATCTCGTGGACTTATCATTCCGTAGCTCGCTCACTTCGGCGAGTTACTTCGTCGACGATGAAGACGACAGCGAGGAACCAGGCGGAGGAAACGTCCAGCCGAGCGTGCAGATTCCGTCTCACTTGCGCCGCCAACGCATCATTAGTACTGCCGAGAGCGACGCAGCTGGAGCTTCGGCCAAGTGGAAGTTCCTGCTGAACGGGGTGCACCGAATGGCAAACCGGCGTGGGGCGATTTCGGTTGTAGCCAAGAGCGAAGCCACGATGCGAGCTCAACGCAATGACCTTCTAGCTCAGCTGTGCACGCTCACGCCGCAAGACGTCGAGTTCCTCACCTTGTGGTACGGCTACAGTCCCGACGCCGAAGCCGAAGCAGTACTGCCGAGAGCGACGCAGCTGGAGCGTCGGCCAAGTGGAAGTTCCTGCTGAACGGCGTGCACCGAATGGCAAACCGGCGTGGGGCGATTTCGGTTGTCGCCAAGAGCGAAGCCACGATGAGAGCTCAACGCAATGACCTTCTAGCTCAGCTGTGCACGCTGACGCCGCAAGACGTCGAGTTCCTCACCTTGTGGTACGGCTACAGTCCCGACGCCGAAGCCGAAGCGATCGCCACTGCCGACACTGACGATGGCGAAGGCGGAGTCGTGCGCTTGGACCCCGTGCCCATGAGTCCGTACTGGAGCACGCGCTTCGAGCTCGCGTGGAAGCAGTTGGCTCTGTCCACGACCGAGCGCCTGGATCTGGCCATCAAGTACTCGTCGCTGGGCTATTCAACTCGACTGCCGGACGCTGTCACGCTCTGGGCGACGGCAGGAGCGCTCATCACGGAGCACGAAGACTTGCTGCGTCTGATGCGCTCGACTCTTACGGGACCGAGAAGACACGCCACTGCCAGCCTCTCGGAAGATACCGCCATGCTCCAGGCGCTGATCGCCAGCGCAGCCCACGTCCGAGAGATTCTTCTGCTCGCATACGTCGAAGTTGGAGATTTTATCACGTTCCAAGGCAACTTTTACTTGGCCAGGATGGAGCGCGACGCGACCGAGATCCGACGACTAATGGAGGAGAACGCAGAGCCCAAATCCAACCAGGTGCAACCTCCCACAGCGACAAAATGAGAATCTTTCTCCTCCTTGAAGCAGAATTCAGGATAAAACCTCCACCACCGAGCTGTATCCAAACGTATAAATTCATTAAATCCACAGCAGTCGGTTGACATCCGCACTCGAATTATGTCGAGTCGCTGTCGTCCTTCTTCTCCTTCTTGTCCTTCTTGTTCTTCTTCTTCAGTTTCCTAGCCTCTTTCTTCTTTTTCTTATTCATCTCCTCCTTGTCCTCTTCTTCATCCCCGTTCGAGTCACTTCCCGTGGTCACAGGCGTCTCGTCGTCGCCGTCCTTCTCCTCCTTCTTCGCCTTCTTCAGCTGCAGCTCGTCCCGCTTCAACTTGCCCTTGCACGAGCCGTACGCCCGACGGCCGAACAGTTTTCCGCCCGTCGCCGCAAACAGCTCTTCATCTGTAGGGATGCGGAACTTCTGATTGGCGGACTCATTTTCGTCCAATCGCTTCCGCTTTTTGTCCTCCTTCTTCTTTTTGTCTTTCTTCTTCTTCTTTTTCTTCTTCTTCTCCTCCTCGTCTCCGTCTCCTCCTTCCTCGTCCGACGACGCGTCAATCACGATCTTGCTGGCCACGCGGTCGTAGGCGTTGAACCACCACTGGTTGGCCTGCTCTGCGACCGCCTTCTTCTCGGCGCCCACGCCCTGCAGCTCCTCGCGCCGCTTCACCTTGACGTGCGACTTCATGCCCTGCTCGTTCTTGCCCAGGCCCTTGCCGGCCGACCAGCCCATCTTCTCCATCTGCCGCCGCGCAAAGTCCGACACCTCGGCGGCCGCGCTCTCGTTGGCCATGCCGCCCAGCTTGCTCATGAGCTTCTTGCCCACGAGGGGCACCGCCGCCGCCGTGGATCCCATCGCGTCTCCCCCCGCCATGGCTATTGATACTGTACAATGATAGAGCTGGTCGAAAAGCAAGAGTGAGTTGATTGGCGGCGGAGAGAGCGGAACGGGGCGTGGCGATTGGATGAAAATAAGAAGATATGCGATTGGCTGAATATAAGAACCGTCTAACAAGCCTTTTACTATCTATATCCTTGCATACTGTATGCAATGAAAAAGCACTTTCAACCGAAAGCATACTATCAAAAGCTATGGTTTGTGACACTGAATACGAAGCGATAATGTAGCCATCGCTAAATTCGAAAGCTTCACGGTTTTTTATCAGCTGCAGTTGGCCCGGCACAACTCAATCCGCCGACTGCCGTCCATGCTCCCGCCCTCGCTGCTCAAAGGCGGCGGCTTGGCCAGCCCCGCCCTGTTGGGTCTGTTGGTGGCGACTGCAGCCGCAGCGCTGTACGCCGCCAGGCCTTCGAGGGGGAAGACGACGCTCCCCGCCAACGTGACGCCCGTGTCCTTCCTCCCGTCCACCCCATTGTTCGGCAACACGCTGGAGCTGGCAGCCAACGCGGCGCGACTGCAGGACTGGATCGCCGACCGCAGCCGGGAGCGCGACGGCCGGCCCTTACCCCGCCAACGTGACGCCCGTGTCCTTCCTCCCGTCCACCCCATTGCTCGGCAACACGCTGGAGCTGGCAGCCAACGCAGCGCGACTGCAGGACTGGATCGCCGACCGCAGCCGGGAGCGCGACGGCCGGCCCTTCGTGGTGCAGCTGCTGGGCAAGAGGAACCTCGTCTACCTGTCCCGACCCGAGCACTTCGAGCAGGTGCTCAAGCTGCAGTCGAGCAACTTCAACAAGGGGCTCGCCATCCACGACATCTACTCCGACTTCATGGGGAACAGCATCCTGCTGGTCAACGGGGACCGCTGGAAGTACCACCGCCGAGTGCTCGTGAACCTCTTCAGCGCTCGAGCATTGCGAGACTTTATGACGCCAGTCATCCAGAAGAACATCCTCGTGCTGATGGACATTCTAGCGCGAGCGAGCGAGCGCAACGAGGCCCTTGACATTCACAAGCTCATGAACAAGTTCACGCTCGAGACGTTCGCGGAGATCGGCTTCGGCCAGAAGCTCGGGAACCTCGTGTCTCCGGAAGACCACCCGTTCGAGCGCGCGTTCGATGAAGCGCACCATATTACTGGACACCGGATGACTACGCCCACGTGGCTCTGGAAGCTGAAGCGGTGGCTCAATGTCGGGAGTGAACGTCGTCTTCGAGAAGCCATGGTGGAGATCAACGGGTTCCTGCTGGACACAATCTCCCGTACGATGGACCAACACCGACTGCAGAAGGACGAGCAGTCACTCAATAAGGGGGTTGTAACGATCATTCTTGAGACGATGGAGACAAGTGGACAGACCATTACCCCGTCGGACATCCGCGACATCGTATTTGCCGCTATGATCGCCGGAAGAGACACGACCGCAGACGCGCTCAGCTGGCTGATGCACATGCTCCACCATAACCCCCGCGTGGTCAAGAAGATGCGCGAGGAAATCCTCACCAAACTCCCAAAGTTTGCAGACTGTGAGGACTACGTGCCGTCGATGGAGGAGGTGCAGGGCTTGCCGTACCTAGAAGCGACTATCCGCGAGCTTCTGCGTTTGGTGCCGGTCGCACCGACGGTTGCTTATCACTGCGTGCGAGAGACCGTGTTCCCGGATGGCACCTTCATCCCAGCAGGATCGGGCATTATGCTGTCCCTCTACGCTGCCGCTCGACTGGAGAGCGTGTGGGGCCCCGATGCGGCTTCGTTCGTACCTGAACGATTTATCGACGAATCGGGAGACTTGGTGCAGATGTCGCCCACCCAGTTTGCTGCCTTCAGTGCTGGGCCGCGAGTGTGCGTCGGGCGGAACTTGGCCATGCTGGAGATGAAGCTCGTGGTGACGTGCTTGGTGACTCGCTTCCGCCTGGTGGAAGTGGACGGCCAGAACGTCACGTACAGCAGGGGCGCAACTATCGGCATGAAGAATCCGCTCATGATGAACATTGAGCGAGTTACTGCAGCTGTAAGCTACTGATCGTCGAATGCCATCAGAAGGATCGGGGCGTGGTTCGTCGCAGTGATTCCTGTTCGTAAATGTAAAGCATTCCAACGACACAAGCGACAGCGAAGAGCTCTTTGACCGCTGATATATCGAATGATGAAGCAAAATGAGCGAGCTAAATGCTTGGAAGGAGCAAGCGCTGGCTTGGCAGGCCGAAGCGAAGCGCAGGCAAAGACCTGGCAAGATTTGACCCGTCAATCCCCTCAAAACCGAGCCTCACCAAGCAAAGGCACCGACTCCAGCGACGACCCCAGCGACGACTACGCCCCAACGAAGCTTCCTGGATAATGATGGAGTGAGATAGGGTGCCGTAATTCGACTTGACTGGCCCGATGGTGCTGATTGCCCGTCGGGTTTCTTCATATCCATCGACGGGTTCATTCTGACGGCCTCACACAACAAGGCTGGCGGCAACTGCAAAGCCACCAACATATTCGGCACCACGTTCGAGTGCGAGCATATCAAGGAATTCCCGTACGTGCTCAAGCATTTGGACTGGTTGAATTTGACGCGAAGGGGGTCGCGCGCGCTCCATTCTTGAGTCCAGCTCCGGGCTTATCTTCATGGAGACCGGTGGAAGTGGCTCACGTTGGGTATGAGCGAGGACCTGTCAGCTCGTATCAACCGGAGGGAAGAGCGCGAACCCACCTGGTGGCGCGCACACAGACCTTTGGCGGCAATGGTCGGGAAGGTTTTGTCGATGCAGGAATTGTCGGTGCACCGTTCGCGCATTTCATGAACCTGTTTTGAGCTTGGCTTCGGGTCGCTTTGTTGGTGTTGTTACGAGGAGCAGTGGGTATGCTCGGGCTGGAGCCGAGTTTTGCCCCGTGACATTGGACAGAACAATCTGGCTTGTTGGTGTTGTTACGAGGAGCAGTGGGTATGCTCGGGCTGGAGCCGAGTTTTGCCCCGTGACGTTGGACAGAACAATCTGGCTCAAGATTCAAGAAGCTATGCAGCACCACCGAGAAGCTGAGCAGTCTGCCAGCTCGAAGGTATGGAGCATGGTAACGTTTACTTGATTATTCCTTACCGGACAAACGTGCAGTCTAACGCTGAGGCGATGGGGGCTTCATTTCAAGATGCCCCCACCCATCAGGTGAAGACACACCGGTTATTGAAGTCGCTGCTGAAGTGACCATAATGTCTTCCAATAGAAAAAAAACAAAATCTTGACTAAGCTTATTCCCAAGTGACTCCAACGAACAAACTGCACTACCTAATGCGAAATGAAAAATCCCGTCTCGATAGTCTAGACGCTAGCTAGGATACTTTGAGTATCAGATGCACGCGATCGCGCGAGCTTTAACCCCGCAGCGGTAGGATCAAAACGAGTAACCCAGTCGCCACTTTTCTAGCGTTAACCGAATGCCGGTGGCTTTCCTTAGTTTTAAGCACGGGTCTGTTAGTGGGGTCCAAACAAAAAGGTTTGAAGGGCTCGACATTGCTGTACATGGCCACCAACCAACCACTTCAACTTGGTCCTGCACTGATGGATACATGTTCCTCTCCTCTCCTCAATCCCACTCCTTCTGCATCGCCAGGGCACGGGATCAGCTAACTCTCCTGGACCGCCAGACTCCAGTTCTCCCTTCGGAGGCTCTGAATCAGAGCTCAAGCGCTTCCCCCTTATCGCACGATGCTGCAGTTCTTCCTCAACCGCGACTTAAAGCTGCAGCAGTCCTCACTGTTAGTGGCTGGATTGGTCACCACCGCCGCCCTCGCTGCACTCTACGTCTCCCGGACCAAACCCCCAAAGGAGAACCAAAACGAAAACTCGGTTGTCCCCGTTCCGTTCATTTCCGATGGACTTCCAGTTCTCGGTCACACTTTGGACATGGTGCGCAACGCCGACCGGTTCTTGGACTGGCTGCTGGAGCTCACCGAGTCTCGCGACGGCAAGCCGTTCAAGCTGCGGTTGCTAGGAAGGAGCGACCTGCTGGTCGACGCAGTGCCGGAGCACCACGAGCAGATCCTCAAGACGCAGTTCGACAACTTCATCAAGGGTGACCAGTTCTACGAGATGCTCGTGGACGTCGCCGGCCCCAACGTCGTCCTCATCGAGGGTGAACGCTGGAAGTACCAGCGCAAGGTGCTCGTGAGTCTGTTCAGTGCGCGGGTGCTGAGAGACCACATGATGCCCATTGTCAAGAAACACGCTCGTGTGCTCCTGAAGTTCTTCGAGGACGCGGCGGAGCAGCAGAAACCTTTCGAGATCAACGAGCTCATGCACCGCTTCACGCTGGACTCGTTCGCTGAGATCGGGTTCGGTAGCAAGCTGGGGAGTCTCAAGTCGGGGCAGGAGCATCGGTTCGGGAAAACCCTCGACGACGCACTTCACATTGCCGCTGCTCGTCGGATGGTGCCGATGTGGCTATGGAAAACCAAGCGCTGGCTCGACATCGGGAGTGAACGAAAGCTGCGCGAGTGCGTGGAGGTGATGGACTCCCTCGTGATGGGGATCATCTCGGACGCGATCGCCAAACGCCAGCAACGCGGAGAGGAAGAAGAAGGAGGAGGAGAGCAAGACCATGAGAAAGACATTGTGTCTATCATTCTCGAGCGAATGCATGCTGACGGCCAACCTGTGGAGCCTAGCGAGGTCCGCAGCATTGCGCTGCTATCGCTGATTGCTGGTCGGGACACGACCGCGAACGCTGTGAGCTGGATCCTTCACATGCTGCACGAGCACCCGCACGTCGAAGAGAAGCTGCGCGCCGAGCTGCTGGAGAAGCTGCCGAAGCTGGCAACGTCTCGAGACTACATGCCGTCGCTGGAGGAGCTGCAGGACCTCCCATACCTGGAGGCTGTGATCAATGAGAATCTCCGCCTGCTCCCCATCTTCCCGTATACGAGTCGCCAATGTATTCGAGACACGGTGTTCCCTGACGGCACCTTCGTGCAAGCTGGGGAGGTGCTAGGCTTGCCGCACTACGTGATGGCTCGCCTGACAAGCGGTTTGGGGGGAGATGCTGGCGTTTGGGGTGAAGATGCTGCAGAGTTCGTCCCTGAACGATTCTTGGACGCCAAGACCGGCGAGGTGCTCGATCTTCCGGCTGCTACTTCCAGTGCATTTGGTGCTGGACCGCGAATCTGTGTCGGCCGCCGTCTGGCAACCATGGAGATGAAGCTCCTCCTCGCGTGCATTGTCGGTCGTTATCATTTGGTGGAGTTGCCTGGACAAACTGTTCGCTATAAGCTGGCGCTGTCTCTGACTATGAAGGACCCGTTGATGGTGAATGTGCAGCACGTGAAGCAGGTGTTAGCCAAGTCTGCTTAGGCGAGTCGCTGTGCTTGTCTCTTTGTCTTCGGATTCGCTGCTGAGTTTGAGAGAGTAGCAGCCGACATTTTACGAAAAAAAAATGTTTGCATTGATGTAACATGCGTCAACTATTTCACTTGATCGAAATTGGCAAGAAAGAAAAAAAAAAACTTAGTGGACCGATCTCTGTCGGCTAAGGCACTTTCTCAAAAGTACTGCCGGGTGTTCACTTGGCAGCGGCATTCTCGCGGTGTCGCTGAATCGCTTGCTCGATCTCCGGCCACAAAAACGAACGCGCAGTCATCAACACGAACCCAGCTTTTCCCTGCCAGTATAAGAGAAGACCAACGAAGTAGCCCGAGCGCAAACACAAGACAGGTTCGCCACGCTCGCCCTCGTCCGCTATGTAAAGCTGCGCGGGCCGATCAGCTCTTTCAAAGCCAGCCGAGTACGCGTAGGAGAGCTGGGAAGTCATCTGGACTGGGCTCTGGAGTCTCCACTGGGACTTGTACTCACAGCCCCCTCTTCCTCCTCCCCCTCCTTTTTCTTCTTCTTCTTCGGGGGCCATAGCGTAGCCAGTATCGGGTAGAGGCCGTAAGAAGGGCGTTCGGGTGGCTCTCTTCACCTTGAGCACCGATACATTCACGTGACACGACATGTCCTGCACATGTTCGACTTCGAGCCGTCTGCCGAACGCATCAGTGGCCTCCTCAACGTGCGAGAACTGTGGGGTTAACTCTGTCACAAAGTACCCGTCGTTGGAGATGAAAAAGCCCACTCGCTCCCGGTTGATCCCAGGTACTTTGAATCTCACGAGCGTCGGCCATGCACGCTCACGAGCTTCGTGTATTTGGTCGTCGAGGGATTGGCGGGGAGGATTCCGCGTCTGTGTACTCTCGGAAATGATCTTGACTGGAGGCGGAAGTCCCTTCAGCCAACCGCTCTTTTGGGCCACCTCCTCCGCTTTGCCTGTTGCTACGTCTTCGGTTTGCACCAGTTTATCTGCTTTCCGAGCATTCTTCCGGTTCGCTTGCCCCATTGTAGACCGTGGCTGGGGAAAAGCAAAAGTGATCACGGTTGAGGGTGGTCGGGAATTATTCTTTGCAGTTTTCCAAGAAATCTCGTGGCAATCTCAAGAGAAAAAAACGGTTCGTTCACAAAGACCCCCCCCCCCCCCCCCCACAAAACCCTAC
>JAIKVH010000200.1:368-12312 GCA_024679275.1 Phytophthora niederhauseri
ATGTACCGTTTCTTACTTGTTATAAAAGATGGTGATTACTAACTTGAAGTACAGCTAAAAGGGCGCAGAATGCGTCCTTTTACAGGCTGATTACCTACCGTGTTTTGATAACAGTGCAAAAGGGCGAGAAATGCGCCCCTGCACCGCGAAAGGGTTAAGATAAATAAGACATTAAGGGATTTATATGAGTTCTTCACTATACAAAATCAGTACACACGTGAGATAGATTTGCAAGGGTTATAAGATTTACCATCTTCTTTAGTGAGGCACATTACTGTACAATGGATGATTCCTTGGTCCATGGGTTGAATCTTGGGGGGGGGCAACTTATCGAAACGGACGTTCGTGAGAGAGAGCCCAGACTCGTGGTGGGGCGAGGCGTTTGGGGTGAGGCGTTATCTACAAGTAGTAGAATAGAGCGCTTCTGAGAGCTCATACCGACTTCCTTTGTTTGTTGCTGACAGCAATGTTGAGGTAGCATACTATATAAAAAGGTCATAAAAAATGCAGTGCTTGTGCAACGCACATGCTCACGTTTCGTTAAGAATGTTATCGCAATTCCCACAACTCTCAAAGTCTCTAGCATCGTCTACTTGGCCGACACTGCGATGAATTAGGTTTAGGCTGGCCAGATCACCTACCAATTCACTGGCGACCACTTGAACCTCGGGCACGTCGAGCCCCGACCTTGTATAACCCGCTGTGATTGTGTGTGTGCTCAGAACCTTCCACGCCTTGTCGATCCATCTTGCCACGGTTGCGCGATCTGGGGCGTTCATATTGAAGGGCTTGCCAAGAACGCGATTCTTGAGCTGCGTGCGTGGTAGTAGTTATAGGGATGGACACTCGCATACACAGCATGCAAAATGGATATTCTTTGTTTCGAACGCTGTGGTTGGGCGAAAACACGTTCTTGAGCTTTTACGTGGGTGTAGAACGGCATTAACGTCAGAGTTCGTAACCCAGAATTTAGATTTATCGGATTTGGAATAAGAAAAGAAAAAACGCCCACCCATCGATAAGAATTTGAGGACTATTAGGATTAGGTGGGTACAGTACGTTGCAGTGCCACTTCCGCAATGGCTTCTATTGCGACTTATGCGGAACACTTTTCAACCATGCAGTCTCAGTTAGGCGCCACAGGAAATCCGAAATCTGCGTCAGAAGACAGGACCAAGCTGGCATGGAAGCACGTCGACGCGACCAGCGGAATGCTCGTCGCCGGGCACGACATCGTGAGCGTGCGCAACAGCGGTGTGCTGTCACAACTGTGGTGATTGCGACCACCGCAGCGGTCGCAACCAACCACCGATGTTGAAGATGACCAAGCACAGGCTATAGACACAGCTGCTGAACAACACCAAGCACCTGTTCGTGCTAAGGATTCGACGGACCTCGATGGTCGCGAGTGTCTAATCTGCTGGGGAGCTCTTTTCGACCCCTATTGCTGTGCAGGCTGCCGGCGGCAATTTTGCGGAGTGTGCATTCGTACGCATATTGATACCGTAGGAATCCGTGCCCCCTGTATAAATTACAGGCGGTCAGTATTTCCCAACGCTGCTCGCCTCTTGCGAGAGGCAGATCGGGGTCCTCGAGCGCTAGAGGTGGTGGCTGACAGACGGCAATGAGAGTTCAGAAGGCTCAGGTAGTGGATATGACGACAACTAGATATAACGAAAACTGCATTATTTGCTTATATTAACATTGATTAATTTCTTAATAACACTTCAGGTCAAATGAAACGTACTAGTATTGTTGTGAGGTAAGTTGATAGCACAAGACAAATTAATTTCACACAAAATACGAGTTCGACTATCGAAGCTTGTCAGCAATAACTGTAAATACTGTGGTCGTATCTGTGAAGTCGCTCGGACCCGGTCTTATCCTAGTTTTTGTATACGGTCGTACCCCTGCGACATATTCAAAATACGAGGGAACGACGGCTTGCATAATACATATTTCTATCCGAACAAGGAACGGGTATACAACTAATAGCTTCACATATTTAATATTATTTACCGGTTCATGGGGCGATAGGGGGATGTGCAAGGTGTTGAGGTGAAAAAAAAACTAGTACCTTCATCAGCTCGCCACCCTCGTTTAAAAATGGTGCGCATTTAGCGATCTTACTAGACTTCTAACTACATGTACCGTAGAGGTAGACTCGCACTTTTGATTTTGCGCCCCGCAATTCTGGGAGGAATGACTGTACAAGGGGCGGCCATTTGGTACGACTCGAGTGCGGTGGGGCGCTCCACCCACAGCGGTAGCGGTGGCTTGCTGCTCACATAGAATAGCCCAGGCTTAAGGTGTCACACCGGGTGTTTCGTCCTGCAAAAATGGTCAAACCAGACGTACTTCGTCGCAAGTCGCGACGGCCTGGGTGTAGGGATGGAAGCGCCCCGGCGTGAAAACAATGTCCAGACTGTACTATTAATACAAGTGTTCAAGATAAATCGATTGCAAAAAAGGGGCAACCTACAAAATATTATTTGAAATATATGCAACACCACCAAATTTACGGCTGCTTTTATGGTTGTGCAAGTGTGTTGATAATACTTTAGCCAAGTATGAAGTTTGCAACAACAAAAATATTTTGTTGCGCTTTACTCTACATGATGCACCGTGCTTTTCACAGATTTTGGCGGGTACGCGACTATTTTTGCGAGTTTTCGAGCGATCTGAGAAATTTCAATACGTAATTAGCCAAATTTTAAAACTGGGTACACCGCGGGTTACATAAACACCCGGGAGTAGGCGGATGCCACGCCATACACGTCTGTTGCGAGTAACTCGCGCCCTAGGCCTAGGCTTACTTGTTGCCTTTGACTGCTGTCGTCTCGAGATATTCAGTGTATCGGTAGATTTGCGCTGGTGCGCTGTTATTTTTTGTGTACATGTATGATACACAGGTGGCACTAGTAGACTGTGTTGGGTATTTGTGTTCGCTCCATTGAAAGCTGGTATCGTCTTTTCAAAACAACGGCTATGTGCTTCCATAGGTTCCTGCCTGTTGGTCGGTTCGGTGGCCAACACCGGCTGTTGATTTAGTAAAACGTAGCCTGTTGGGACCGAGAGCGTGACGAGTGTGTTTGAGGTTGTAGAGGAGTACATGAAAACGAATCCATGCTTTTTTATCTAGAAGAGCTTCATGAAGTCGTCTAGGCAACATTTAAGGCGCTGGTGAATACGTCTGCTCTTACAATCCTTCGACTTCTTCAGTTTTATTAGGAATCCGTAGAAACGTCCTAACCAAGAGAGTAAGAGAGTGCGAGCCAGTTGAGATATTTTACACGAAGCTAAAGCCAGGAGCGAACGGCGAGAGCGCTTTCAATTTAGAGGTGTCTAAGAGGCTGCTTAAACCGGGAGTAACTTGAATCGTTAAGTAAATTGTGCGCAGCCAGATGACACCAGAGCAATCTTTCTGTGCTAAAGCGCAGCCACCAAAAGCTCGCACTTCGTGATTATCGGTAGTGGCAAATACTTGTGCTCCACGGCTGAAGCACATTACTGCTCAGCGGCGGTCGGGGGAGGGCTCAGCCTTGGCTCAGCAGCAGCGGGTTTGCAGGCTTTGAGCTCAGCCGATGGGGCGATTGGCTCTGCGTCCTTCCGTTTCCCACAACGATGACTGTGCAGCTCGGGCTGTGCGCTGGCACCCTCAAGTACCTTTGGTTTGGGGTGTTTTCTTCGTGCCTCTTCTTTTGGTATCTAGTGGATTATCTCACATCAGCAGTGGTCAGTAAATCGCGCTGTCCGGCTTTTTTGTGTTTTCATTCTGAGCAGCAAATTCTGGCATTTGCTCAATACAGCGTTGGAGCTTCGCAGGCGCCACCGAGACGCCGTCGCGTAAACAATGCTTGAAGAAGACGAGCGCACGAAATTCGTATGGCTGAAATTGTACGTCAGACCCGGCGCCTTGCTTCATCTTCCAGCCTACAGGTAAGTGAGGCTCTCTACTGACCGAGTGCTCTCTATCGGAGAACTTCCTTCTCCAGCCTTGCTTACACTCGGGGCGATAACCGCCTTAGAAGCGTTTCATTCGTGACGGTGATGTTGTCAATCTGTTAGCGGCTCAATGATTTCCTCCTCCATGACCTGCATCTTGCGCTTCTTCTCCCCGATGGCCTGATTCTTTATGGCTCTATTGGATTTGTTATGGACCAATATCAACCCCAACGGACAGGTTGAGTTCATGACGAATTGTACCCAATGCCGCATCGGAAGCCCCGTATGTTGAACGACCAGTTGCTTAAGTATGTTGTTGAGCAGGCACTAGCAATATCCGGCGAGTAGCCGCCGGACTTCAGAGCTGTGTGCATGTGTTGAAGCCACTTGATGCCATGCCGGATCGTGAATATGACATGTTTCTGCAAAATGCGCTAACCGATAACGCTCCCGTCTAAAAGCGTGGATCAGGCTTGAGCTCTCTGATACGCGATGTGAGCTTCGTCGGTAGTACTGTTACAAGCAAAAATAGTACCCATGTAATAGCAGCTTGGCAGCGTCATAATTGCACGCAGGGAGAGAAGGGGCCCGGGGCTACTCGTATTCGCTTGACTATTTCGGAATATCGCGTGACTGCTAGCAATACCCTGAGCTCCAGGACTAATCGTATACAGTTGATCTTCAAATCTAGCCGTATATTGCTATCTGTTAGAGATACCTTGAGCTCCAAATTACCCCGTAATATTGCGAGGCCGGTTCGAGGGCGCGACTAGCCCTTCGGGAGTGATGTAGGTGTCTCCGGAAAGATTATCAGATTTGTCCTCATTATTATCAAGGCACATCCCAGTTTGTCCCGGTATTACGCCCGTCCAGAACTTGTAAGTAAATACAACCAATTTGAGGATTCTATGGTGTTTGATGAATCGACCGCATTACGCGTACGCTTTTTTGAGTGCGCGTCTACGCACATTCTCCCCCTACTCCATCTTCGAGACTATGGACTGATCTTGCTACGACAGAGACCATCAGTCGTATAATGAACACGGCGCTTCACGCAGTCATTGCGAACCTCGCATTGGTGGTGACATAACTAGACGGGGAGTGAAATACCAGTCATTTCCAGTAACGACTATTTACCGCTTGCTCTTCAAAATAGTCCACGAATGGTCGCAATCAGGTGTGTATTTCTCAAACCGAAACATGACACAATCTGTAACATGACAATACTCGGTGTGGCAGGTGGTGTTATGTATATCCATAATTCGCATAAAACATTGGTTTTACTTATGATGTCGAGATCCGTGTTCTCTAGTGAACATTGAAAAGGACACAAAAAATATAGTGTGTTTAGTCTCATTGAATTTGCCAACGCTCCGAGAGCCACTGAAGTTAGCATCTTCGGCATTACCTAAAACGGCGTCGACGCGAAGTGGGGTCTACGTTTTTGCAGTCGAGTGACACAGCTAAACGCCGGTCCATACTCACGATGTGTTATTACAAGTATACCAGATAAATGTTAAACCCTGGTCCGATCGGCAAAACCACATGTAATACCCAGGTCGCTCAGTTTAAAAGTGGCATCAGTGGGGAACAATTGTGCGACGCAAAACCGCCAAATCTAATCTTTATTTTGAGTTATGTTTAAATAATGTTGCGTAAAATCCGAAATATTGATTCTTTGGTGGGCCAGGGAAGTACAAGAGCCCGTGCCCATCTAAACGTCATTTAAAAAATCACGTCGGAACTTCTGCGTTGCGGTGTAATGGACTACGAAGGTACGAAACGATACGAGTGGCAAACATCCAACGTACAATGTGTTGGTTCCATCCGACATCCCAATAATGATCCCTTGGTCAAGCGATCAATGTTCACAAAACGACTCGAAAGTATCGCGATGCCAATGCCAACATAAACTGGAAACGGCATAGGCGTCAAGCACATCCTTAGCCCCCCCCCATCACGTCAACTTACTTTCTGATTGAGAAATATCGCCCTAATTTTAGCCAATCAGCGCGATGTTTTAGCTGGGTGGTGTTTGGTAACAGGGCCAACGTGGTTTCAGACCCTCTGTAGTTGATTTCATCAGACCTTGCCCGGCAATAACTTCCATGTCGCCGCTCAGGTGCTGTCCAACGTCCGTGCGTAAGATACACCAAGAGCATTGAGGCGACAGCGACTTGCGGCTGCCTTGAAATCCTATCATTAGCAGTGATGGCGACGACGGATTTAAAAACGATGCCACCACTTCTAACGTCACAATTAAGCCATGTTTCATTTATGCAACTGAGCAGGTTTGCATTGTTTGCATTTTTTGTAGGTAATACGTCATCCATAACGAGTAAATGCTAGGTAACTATTATCACTTAGAAGTAATGATAAATCCACTGTATGATGCGGCCCGCGCGACAGTCACACTTATGTTTTCGTAACAAATGTGATTTATCTGCTCTAAATGGGATTCAGCCACAGCAGTTGCGTTATAGCTTCACTAAATGTAGAATATTTTCCGGCCGCGCATATACCATTGGCAGCTTTGACCTCGGTGGTGTTGCGTACTCGTAGTTACAGGCGCCAGATAGGCTAGGTAAGAGGTGTATTCTTTCATCGCGAAGTCGACGTGGCAGAATAAGTGATTCCACTACACATATGGTGTTGGATTTTAGGACCTAGGACCTAGGTCTTGCACGTGAACGTTGTTCTGGCAAATATAGTTTACCCAGTTTCCGGTAAAAAATGTCTACCAACTCATCGGATCGCCTTTATGGTTTGTTTCTCGAATAGGGGGCAAAAATCAAGTCTGATTCAATTACCCCCCACCCCACCCCACCCCCTCCTGGGTTTCTTAAGGTCCTGGTTACGGCTACTATGCCACCTGTTAGAGTTGTATACTATTTGCTAAGCAATCCGTATTTGGTTTACCTGCTATCCGTACGATGTTCTTTCCGCAACAGCTCAAAGTTGTTGACTGCAGCTGCTAATTTACGACCCTTTTCTAGCAAACACGGACCGACTTTAAAGACGGAAAAAGGCAAGGGACTGTTTCCGCGAAATCAGGTACCGTTATAATCCAACACTATTATACCAAATTTTGCTTACAGACCCAACGTATGCACCCTGTTACTGGACCGGCTTCTAGTAGGAGACCATAAAGTTTAGGTGCGATCGGCTTCGACACCATTGTGGTAATGTCACCAGTCCCTTGGTGCTATGTGCTCACTTTTTTGAGGTGTCATTCTCGCAAATACGGACCTTCAAAACCTAGCCCCCCACTATGTGGCTAGCTCATATAGCAATAAGTCAACTTGGTTCGGACGATGTCCCCCACAAGCAATCTAGTACTTACCTTGAACCAAGCCTTGACTTGATAAGTGCTCTAGTGCACTTGAGAGGAAGTTGGAAAGTGACCATGTTTTAATTGATTGTCCTACTTTTGTCGAGTCTCCATTTGTTGAGCTTTAACCTGATTGAGTCTCGCTATCAAAACTCCCGTTTGGTGTGCCTCCATAGACAGGCGCTCAGGCCAATCGCCTTTGAAAACTCCTGCGAAAAATACTTGCAATCTGGACTCTTGAATCAGTTCTCGTGAGCTGTATTTGAATGTTTCTGGTTGGTAAAGTCGCAAGCGATAAAATTTATCTTTACGCTTTCCTACTTAGAACCGGTACTTGGTGTTATATTTGAAAGAAAATTGGCTGGACTCTCTAATCGAATGGCCCGCATATCCCTTCCGACATGAATTTAAAATATTATGGCCGCGTATCAAGATTCATTTTATGTAAATCACCCACACAGAAATATTGGTTTATGATTAAGTACTGTCTCAAATCATTTTTGTGAAAAATGCTTAGTCCCCCTCATTTTAAGTCTGATCTAATTCGGCTCTGTGGACTGGAGGCTTTTTTTTCTAGCACGGATCTTATCTATGCTTATCAGCATACGCTTTTTACATAGCAAGGTGGGTGTCACGCGATTTAGCTGTCCTCCTTAAACAGCTTTCATCTTCTCTTTATGTTTTTGATAATGTTCAAATGGAGATGGTATTTTCAAATGATAAGTTCATTACAATATCAGAGTTAGAACAATACTACGTATTTGGATGAATATGATACTTTATCGGACCATACTTATAGTTTGAACACTAGATTCAGGCCAATCAGACACGAGCGAGTTTGTTTTACCCAATCCATATGGCTCCAAATCTAGATTTTGTCGAATAATATCTTCTAGGTGTAGGTGATCTATCGATCGGATTTATCAAGTCCGATAAACTCGTGAAATATATATATGTCCATTCAAATACTAATTGTGAAACGTATCACTTCCATATTCTCCTTATCGGACCATCCCCATGAGCTTGGAGGAGCTACACCCTGGTAAAAATCAGTCTACTTGATCAATTTCCTCACCACAGAGCGTCCAGCGAAAACTTCTGTCTGAAACGAGTTGGCGGTGGTTTCGTATCGAAGTCTCCACCATGCACAAAAATAGACTTGAAAAAATGATAGTATATTTGTATACTTACGCGTGTTCGGAAAGTGACTACCAATATGCTGCACTCCTCTCTCTCTTGTGGCACTAGTTTGGGCGAGCATCGAACCTATCGATGATCCAGAAACGGAACAGCTTCATCACCGGCGCCAGCGTCTTCTTCCTGCTCTTGGTCCACACAAAGACGTCGGAAGATCAAGGACTGTCACTCTTCCCCGACGCCGACTTTGCCACGTATTCCTTGCTCGCCGTCGCTCTCCTCGCTTTGTCCAAGCGGCGCCGTGTCCAGCTCGCATCGACAACCTCCCCGACTAAGCGTAGCCGACGGCCTCCACGCTGGCACCGGACGGGCCGTTCGTTGGGCTTCTCAACGCGCGGCCGGAAGCCACTGGCCTAGCCGCTCCAGCCGCACCAAAACGGACTGACACGACGGCAACATTACTCGCATGTCAACCGAATCCTTGACCGCGTTGCGCCCGCCGCTGGCGTCGGATCTGCCCTCACCTCGCAATCCTTCCGACGCGGTGGTGACGAGCACGCCAACGACAACGAGAAGATGACTGTGCGCTGGATCTTCGACCGTGGAGCGTGGAACTTTACTACAACAAAGAAGTGGTTTAATTACATACACCAGCAGGGCGGACCACAAGTTTGCCAAAGTACTCAGTAGATAACGGCTGCTGTCTCGAGTCAAGACCTGTCCTGCTTCGACAGCCAGACACTCGACCCGATTTTCGGAAGGCCAGCGCGTCCTGTTCGCCGCCTCCTACCAGCTCGAAACGGACAGCTTCGGGGGAAGTTTATGCGTGCCTAAAAGAGGGCCTAAAGTGCCTAAAAGTGCCTAAACATTTTATTTAACTTTCTATCTTTACGATAAAGACAGCTTGTTGATATCTAAAAATGTGCCTAAAATAGAAAGCCATGTTAAATACGATCTACTATTATCCGCTTCCATTTCAATTATTTTTAGGGTATTTACTGGTTACATATACCTCGTTCTCGATTCTTAGGATAGTTTTGGCGTGATACTTACGTTCTTATGATAGACGATAGCGTCATCTAAATTTACACGGCACTATAAGAAGCGTATACTTCATTCCCCACTTTCGGACTCGTCGCCCCGACAAAACTCGCCACAAGTCGTCCTACCCCTCCTCCTCGCTCCCCTATTCTCTAGTGCAAGTTATTCAGCTCGTCATCCCGTCCATAATGCAGCACGGTGATCACTACTACTACTACAAGAACTCTTACAAGACGACCAAATACTACGCCTGCAGCAAAAACCGGATCCCCATCAAGTGCAAAGCTCGTATTATCGTCACGGATGACGTCTTCGTTCAAATCAAGGGTGAACACAGCTGCAAGAAGGATGATCGCGTCATCGCATGGGATGTGCAATCCGAGATGCGTCAGCTTTTAGAAGTACGCAGCCTTGGGGATTTGCGAGTCGTCCCTGCTCGTGTTTGGCGCAACGTGAGAGACGACATCATCAAGGAGCACGGTGAGGGCGCAGGACTTAACCCCTTCAACCCCATGTTCTGTATGATACAGAATAATGTTCTGTCGTCAGTCAATGCGGTATACTATGTTTCAAGCTTAGATACAAGATGCAAGTTCGCATATACCTAATAACTATAGTGGTAGGTGCGCCGCTACGTCAAGTAAAACATATGCTAAAGAAAAAGATACAATATAAACTAATGAGAGGGAACTGTGGCACATCCTATTGTAAATCACCACCATCGACTTTCGTGCACGGTGTCTACGAGGGAATCGATTGTCTGGACAAAAGCGACTCGCGCTGAGCGCGGCGCTCGGAGGATGTTGAAATGCGTGTGGAAGCCGCTCGTGTTCGCGCGTGGTTGCGAGAATCGTTCAACATCTCGCTGATCAAGTGCGTCCCAGTGAAGCAGGTGCATCAGTCGTACGCCGTTGGCGCGACTTTCGTGGACGGTGCCTAGCTCGCGTTCTCTGGGGACTGGCGTTCAAGTGATCAATTGGCAGAGAATGCGAAGGGGGGGGGTGGGTGCATGAGGCCACCCTTGAGGACGGTCTGACCAAGGAAGCCAAGGTCAAGGCACAGTGCACCATGGCTGAGGCTACCGAGGTCGGTCGCCAAGCCGAGGCTCACTTCAGCCAGCGATACCCGAAGATGACAGTCCCTGTCGAGCTCTACTGCGGCTCCTGACGAGACCCCAATGGAGATTCTGACAGCCATCGGCATGCTATCGCTGCGCTTCCGCGAGCTTCGACAGCCAAAACGTCATGGTGGTGCTCATGACGCAGGATGGCGACGAAGAGGGAGATGTTGAGGTGGCAGGTAGCCACACAGCTCCGCAGGGAAGAAGCAGCAGAGCATTGGGTGTGGCGCGCAACAATAAACAGACAATCGGCATGTAGGTTGACAAAAATCAAAGGCATTGCGTTTGCACTCTCGAGGCTCACTTGACTACGCTACGAAGTAGCCTACGTGTCTAGAGCGCGCCGTCCGAAAGGTCATCGCGAGATTACTCACGTAGCACAGCGGAGGAGGGTGGGATCATGCTCCGTGACCACCACGGACATGTAACACGCAGTCGATCCGGGTCATAATTTGAGAAGCTTTAGGTCGGCCATGTCGCGTCAGTTCGAAAGCACGTGATCGCTCGAGCGGCCGCCGGTGACGTTGCTAGCAGTGCTGCCTCCAGCCCGACACCGCGGGTGCGACTTGTCCTTGCAGTATGAAGACACCCCGTCCATAATAGCATCCAACTGCATACAGTCCGAGAACTTGTACGTTTCACAGCAAAAGATCGTTTTTTTACTGATAATTTTTAAACACTGGATGTTACTGCATGTTATGAGCTAAATGGTTTTTAATCCATCTCATACTAGGCATAGAATGTGACCGACTTTTTAAAACCCAAATTGACAATGGGTGAGGCAAAACGAGCTCGCCCTTGCCTTCGGAGCTGAAGCTGGGCGCGCTGTACGGGTGGTACAAACCGTGACGCCCCATCCAATGTGGCGATGTACATCGCTTCTGCCAAGTCCCCACTGACGTCCCTCTCTGCTCTGGCCTTGCAGTTCAAGTCATTAGCGCTGGCGGATCTACACGTGGGCTCCGGTCTCTCTCCCCAGGCACCAGATTACGGCTTCAAGGACGACGAACGGCGCCGGATGCCGCACACCGAGTGAAGTTCGAGGGGCGGTCGGAACGCGCGGCAACGCGGAGTTGATATGACGCAAGGCGGCCTCGGCCCGTAGCAAGGATGTGAACCTGGCCGGGGCCTTCACGGTTCGCCTGTGCTCCGCCCAGGACTTCGTGCCCTCCTGGGTCGTCGTGAGCGTCCGAAGCTGATCGTCGGTGCGGAAGTGGCCCCAGGTCACGTGCCAGGACCCAAACTTCGTACACATGACGCAGACAGCGCTCACGTCGTAGGACTCGTCCATGTCGCTACGTGGCGTTCAGGTGCACGGCGTCTACAGGGGAACTCTGACTGCGGCCAATGCGGCAATCCCCCCCCCCCCC
>JAIKVH010000201.1:5213-15372 GCA_024679275.1 Phytophthora niederhauseri
GTCTTGGGGGGGGGGGTCTTGTGTTGACGCTTGTTCCTTGTCGTAGGGCGTCGAGCCTAGGGCGTGCGGCGTTATCAAACCGGCGTTCCCGTCGGGCGTGCGGCGTTATCAGGCCAGCGTTTCCTGGGGCTTGTGTGGCGTTATCGGGCCTACATGGGGGTCTTGTGCACGGTGGTTATCAGGCCAGTGCGGTCCGATGGGAAGACGGAGGTCTTTGTGGTTCAGAGAAATTTCGGGACTGAGTCCTTACCCTATCCTATGTCTTTGCTACTGGCTACTCTGTCCTACTGCTGGCTAAGCCTACCGCTCTGTGCCTATCCTTACTTGTGTCGTGCTTGCACTACCGTTTTGCAGGAACGGGTGCGCTGTTCGATCCGTCGGATGATTACGCGTCGCACCAGATTCTGGGGCCGTGATTCCCAACCCATCACCCGCGTCGCCTTCCCGCCGATCTACGGCGCGCCCACCAACAGCGTCGCGTTCCATCAACCGCGTCGAGGTCCGTCACTCTCGTCCGTCGACATCCATCTCGGCGCTTCCTGTCTTCTGCGCCCGGTGTGCCCCTTTCCTCGCGGGGCACTACACCACAACCGCCCCGCTGCCACGCACGCGCACTCCCCAGGTGGGTGTGTCGTCGCAGAACCTGCTCCGCGTTCCTGGCTTCGTCTCGACTCATCGCGTTCTCTTTCTTCGCAGTCAACTGGCTGCCGCACTCCAAGCTTCATGGCTCGCCGCCACGACGTCGACGCCGACGACATTGACTTCGAGGAAGAGAAGCTCGACACCGAAGACCTCGAGGACGCTGGCTGCGCGGTCTGCGCCCTCGGCGCGCATCGTCTCCGCCTCCCTGCCGCGCCCCAAGTCCAGCTTCTGGCTCCAGGTATGCCCGTCCGCTCGGTGACGGCTCTCGTTGCCGACGCTGATACTCTCCAGCGCGAGAACCAGGCGTTGCGCGCCCAGTATGAGCTCGTCTCCGCGCATAATGCGGGCTTGGTCGCTCATGCGTCCGTGCTGCACGACCGCAATCTCGCAAACCTGCATCGCGCTTATGAGGGCTACCGCGCAGGCATGGTCCGGCTCGAGCAGGCACTCCTCGCTCCGAACGGGACTACGCTGTCATGGAAAAAGCGAGCAGTTGATTTCCGCGCTCGCGCCGAGCGTACCGACGCCGCCGGGTCGCGGCTCCGAGCCGAAGAAGCCTCCGCGGTCAAGCAGTATCGCGATCTTTAGGCTCAGCTTCGGGCGGCGCAAGAGCAGGTCGCTGGCTTGACCGCCCAACTTGCGCGCGCTCCGGCTACGCAACCACCGTCTACAGTCCCGCTAGCGCGACTGTTTGCCGCGCAAGGTGAGCGTGACGACGCGCGCGCTGAGCGCGATGACCTTCGCGTCGATCTCGCGTGTGCTCGATCCGCCCTGGCTCCTGTCCAAGCGCGTGCAGACGGCGCTGAGGCTGAACGGGACCAAGCGCAGCAATTCGCGGCCACCGCTGAGCAACAGTGCGACGATGCTCTCACCGACCGCGACCGGGGAAACCGCGCTCTCGGGATCGCGGGGCAAGAGCACGACGGCGCCCTCGACATGCGGGACCAAGCGCTTCGAGCTTCCACGGCCCTGCGACGCCAGCAAGACGTTGCTGTCGCCGAGCGGGATCGGGCCTGCCAAGCCGCAGGCGTCATTGAGCAAAGTGCGGCGTCGCCGTCGCCGAGAGAGATCAGGCTCGCCGCGCTTTGGCCGATCTGGAGCAGCAGCGCGCCCCGGTTGACGAAGAACTCCGCGCAGCTCAAGCGTCGCTTTCTCAGAGCCACGCAGAGACCGAGGCTGCACAGAACTCTAACGTTCCGCTGCAGGATGACCTTCGGCGTGTCAACGCGCTCTTGGTGGCCCATGCTGAGGGGCTTCGTCGCGGCGCGACGCGTATCCACGAACCGGAGGAGTCAGTGGTCACTGCCACGACTCTCCGTGTGGCCTCCGAGTCCGAGATGGCGCGGGCTCAGGCCGGCGAGCTCTGTGCCGCGTCTCGAGTGACGCAGTATCGAGCTGGGTGGCTGTCCATGCGGCGATCGTTCCAGCGGCGTCAAGGAGCCGTCGGCGCCCAGACCCATCGCCTCAGTGCTCGGATCGTCGAGCTAGAGGAAGAGCGCGATTTGGCCATCCGAGAGCGCGACGAGCGTGCCGTGGTATGGCGTCGGATGCTTCGAAACGCGCGTCGGGGCCGAGAGTTAGCGCGGCGGGTACGCGACGAGCTCGCCGGCGGCCCCTTCAGGCTCCCACTCCGCCCCGACTTCGTCCAGTGCGCCTTCTTCGTCAGGGTTCCGGCGGTCTCGACACGGCGCGTCGAGTCCGTCGGGTTCTCAGTCGTGCATGTCGGGGCCGTCAGGAGCGGCGTCCGCTACGTCGCCCCTTCGACGCAGTCGGCGGCCTTCTACCGTGGCCGACACTGTGGCTTCCGACAATGCTGCAGCTGCAGCGCGCGCCCGAGCGGGCGCGTCGCTCTTCGGCTCCGAGTCCTCTGACAGCGACGACCAAGCGCGACAGGCCCAGTCCAAGCGTCCCCGGTTACAGGGCACCGGATCTCGCTCGCAGTCTCCGGCGCGTCAGCCGCCACGCTCGCCGTCACGTTCCCGCACATCTCCGCGTTCGGCTTCCCATTCGAGTTCGGTCTCTTTGGCGTCGACACGTTCGGCAGGGTCGGCGCGTTCTGTGCCCTCGGCGGGGTCGGCTCACTCGGCCACATCGCGTCACTCGTCCCCTGTGCCGTCGACGCACTCTTCTCCGAGGGGCCGGACGGCAGCAAGCGGGGTTCAGGCCCCGGCCCCGGCGATTCGGGCGATTCCAGTGGTGACGACTCATCTGCTTCCTCGTCGTCCCGCGCCTCGCCCTCAAGCACCGCGTCCAGTGGGTCGGCCGGGAGTGCCTTCTTCGATCTCGTGATCCCGCCCGCCAGAACTCCGTCTGGCTGGCGACAGCCTCGTTACGCTCCTTGGCTCAAGCGGGTGAGGCGTCTCCGCCTTCATCTTATCACTGTGCAAGAGCTGCGGACACTCTTCCTGCCGCCTGCTGGCTGGATTATTCCGCGTCATGCTCCACCCGAGCCTGTGAACTGGAACCGGGCCCTCGTGACTTTGGCCAACGTCGAGGCGCTCTACGCGGCTCGGCCGTGGAGGTATCTTGCCCAGGCCGCTGAGGCGCTTCACTTCGAGTCCGACGACGCGGCGTTTCGCCCGTTCCTACGTCAACTCCGGCGCCATATTGAGCACTGGGCTCAGGCGTACTGGGAGTCCACCCATGAGCTCCCCGTGCAGGGCGCGGCGTGGAGAATGTGGCGCACGGCTCGCAACTCGAGTAGCTCCCACGCGGGCAAACACCTCAACAGCTTGCTGCAGCTAGCGATCGGGCTGTTTCAGCTAGGGCTCGCCGACATGGACCTCTTGCTGGCCCCGATGATGCTGCACTTCCCGCCCGCGCACACGTCGATCGGACGGTGGTTTCCAGGCCGCCAGCACGCGACTTTGCAAGCCGCGCTCGACGACATCGACGCGCAGGAGCCCTGGCGTCGATTCTATCGGACGCCGCTCACTGTGGCTGAGATGGACGTCAACGCACGCTGCCGAGTGACACGCGATCGCCCTGCCTTCCATGTGCCGCGTTTTGTCGGTAAGTTCGTCCAGCAAGTTTACGTCTAGCTTGCCGTCCCAGTTTGTCGCGGTCATAGCGCATCGTTGTCGTAGCCATAACACCAACACGTAGCCTTGATCTTTTCCCTCGTTCTTTCCACTTCTCCACATCTTTTATGAGACGGCCCTCCGCCGTCCCATCTTCAGCAACATGTTGGTCCTCCTCACTTTCCTCATTCAGTCCCCTCGCTCCGGCCATTCCCAGAGTCGAGGTTTCGTCGGCAGCCCCCCTGCCGACTTAGTTGCACCCGTGGGCGTTCACCCACCAGGCTCCACCGCCACCGCATTCTCGTGCGACTGTATCGCCTCGAACCGGTTGTGCCCCGTGCGCTCGCGCAGGAAGTCGTACAGGCTGTACGGTACAGCAGCCCGTCGCAGTTCGGATAGAGCTCGTCGGTCCACGTCGTATCTGGATAGCCCTTCCATTTCACTTCGAACTCGCGTCGCGTGCGCTCGCACCGGGTGGCCCGCCCTTCGCGCACGTTCAAGACTTCTCGACCTCGAAGATGTCGTCCTCCAGCTCGCGCATGGCCCCCCAGCTGTCCTCCGGCAACAGCTCATCGCCGAAGTCGAAGTGCTCCTCGGCCGGCACTGTGAGCTGTGTCGCGGGTCGCGACGGGAATTCCCGGACGGGCTACAGCTTGGAGACGTGGACGACGGGATGTAGCTGGTAAGGCGTACCCGCCGTCTCGAGGCGTACTGCGAACGCGCTGACCATCTCGGCGACGCGGAAGGGTCCGTGCCACATGTGCGCGAGTTTACGCGCGTACCTGGCTTCACTCGATCCAGGTATAGCCACACTTGCGAGCCCGTCGCGATCTCATGTTGCGTCGCGATTTCAGTTTGTCGACGCGCCCTCTCCTCGACGGCCTCCCGGACTAACTCCAGCGCTCGCGCTCTGGCCACCTTGTAGTGTCGCTGAATGCGGGGTCTCCACCGCCTCGCCTCGGCGTCCTGGGTCGACGTATTCCCGACGGCCAGCGTCGCTTCCAGCGTCGACCTGGGGTCGCAGCCGTGCACCAGGAAAAACGGGGTCTCGTTCCTCGTCCGGTCGTGCGACGTGTTTAGCGCGAAGGTAAGGGGCTCGGCATACTCGTCCCAGTCGCGTTGGTCGACGTCCGCGATGTACATCTTGATCGCTCTTGTAAGTGTCTGCACCATCCGTTCTGCAGCGTCGTTGGTCTGAGGACGATAGGCGAGCGTCGCTCGCTGCCGCTGACCCATGCGTTTGCTGAACGCCTTGAAGAAGTCGGACATGAAGCCCGGCTCGCGGATAGCTTTGCTCGCGCCGAAGCGCCTGAACATGGCCTCCTCGTAAGCCTCGACCGTCGTCTGCGCGGTTCGTGACGCGTTCGCCTTGACTACGACAAACCCTGTAAAGAGGTCTACCCAGACTAACAGGTCTGTGTTGCATTTGTAGGATGCCGGTAAGGGCGGAATATGGTCCATGGCGATGACCTGGAAAGGGTACGTCGCGACGATGTTTCCCGGCGACTCGCCTTGGATGGTTGGGTGACCCTTTCCCGTCTCGCAGTCGGTGCACTCGCCGACGTAGCGCTGGACGCTTTTGAAAATCCTTGGCCAGTGAAAGTGCGTTGGTACGTGCGGCCAATACCCTGGTGCCCGCCCTCCAGGCTTGTGTCGTAGTGGTGTAGCACGTCGTCGCGCAGAGTCTCCGGGATCACCAACTTCATCATCGCGTCGCGGCCCTCGGCGGACTCGTCGCTTCTCGGCTGGTAGAAGAGCAGGCCGCCCTCGTCTTCTTCGTACTGGGGCGCAAGCTTCAGGCAGTTCTTCACCTCGAGCCGCGATAGATCCACGACGTCGCCGCGGAGATACTTCTTGAGGTTGGCGATTCAGACTTCTTCATCTCTGGCGATTCGGATGCGGTCCAGGCGCAATCGTTGCACCACCAGCTCTTCCAGGACTTCAGGAGATCGGCCCCGTACGTGTTGTCGAGCGTGCAGCAGCCGCGCGTGTCGTTACAGCGAGGACTTGTGCCGTCCCGCTTCCCGCGCCCAAGGTCTTCTCGACGAGGTCATCTGTGCCGCGCGCTTTCGCGTCGCGGTTTTCCGCGTCGCAATTTTGCGCGCCGAGTTTTTGCGCGTCGAGATTATTCGCGTCGACGCTGGCGGGGGACACCATCTCAGGGCTCGATGCACGTGGTCGGACGACTTCGTCTAAGCGATTCAGCGTCTTCAGATCCTGAATCTCCTCGGGGCCGTGCGCGTTGCGACCTCCTTGACGCTGCAGGGCTTGTTCGGCCAACATGTCAGCACTGGCGTTCCAGTCTCGTCGTACGTGGAAGAGTTCGTGGAGCGGCACGCCTGGAGAGCGTTTCGCGCCTTTTGTCGCAGCAGCTTCAGCCCGGGTGACTTGCAGGCCATCTCGTCCCTCATCTGTCTGATGACCAGGCTGGAGTCTCCACACACGAGTGACGTCGCCGAGCTCTTCTAGAAGAGAACATCCGAGCAGCAACCCGCTGTATTCTGCATCGTTGACCGTAGGTCCGTCGCATATCCCGACGCGGCGCGTACGACCTCCCAGTTCGGCAGCTGCCAGATGACGGCACGGACGGCTCCGTCTTCTCGCTTCGCCTTAGCCGACCCGTCGAAGCTCAAGACGTGCAAGACCTTGTCGCACGCCACGTCGGGGACTGGAATGACTGTGATCCTGGACGCCGGCTTCCGCGGGGCGATCTCCTCCAGTGCTGCGTCCACGAAGGTTCGCGGTGTAATGCTCGCGGCCAGTGCACCGAGGAGTTCATCTTCTCCCTTCATGGATCGGCAGATTTCCAACTTCCACGGCGAGAGGATCGCGGCCCACTGTGACAGCCGCCCTTGTAGTCCCTTGGACCGGAACAACCAGGCGAGCGTCGTGTGACGCGTCAAGACGCGGACCGGTCTCCCCGCTAGCATCGTGTAGCACGCTCAACAGAGCCAAGATCTCCATTTCGACGACATCGTAGTTCAGCTCGTTGGGCTTCAGTGTACGGCTGGTGAACTTCACAGGCATGTACACGTCGTCGCGGATTTGCGTGAGCACCCCTGAGATGGTCCGGTCGCTGGCGTACACGGTCACGACAGATTCTCGGTTCGCGTCGAAGTGCTTCAACATCGGGGTCTCGGCGAGTTTTGCCTTGAGCGCGTCGAACGCGCGTCGCGTGCATCCACTTATCGTGACCGCGGACTTCTGGACGCGTGACGTACTCGTCGAAGTCGGCCTCCGTCCGTTGCGTACACCGCAAAGTCTGCAATGAACCGGTGGTAGTAATTGAGACTACCCAGGAACGATTGCAGGCCTTTGCGCGTGCGTGGGAACTCGAGCGACGTCAGCGACTCCAGATTCTTCGGCTTCGCCTCGAGACCGAATCCTGAGACTCATTGGCCCAGGTAGTCGACTTTGGACATGCTCCACTCGCTCTTCTCGACACTGATGGATAAGTGCCACTGCTCACAGACATCCAGCAAGCGTTCGACTGTTTCGCACAGGTCGTCCCACGACGTACCCCCGATGAGGATGTCGTCGATGTACGACCTCCGTCCCAGAACGGAGTTGATACCTGGTTTCACCGGCTTGCCGTCTTCAAAGACGCCCCGAGTGCTGCCATCTGGGGACAGCTTCGTGGACCCATAGAGCGCGTTGTCGATCAGGCGTTGGTAGATCTGCGGCGCGTTGCACAGGTTGAACGGCATACGCAGCCATTCGTACAGCCCCATCGGCGTGATGAAGGCCGAGATGAGCCGCGCCCGGTCGGTCATCAGAAGCCGCTCGCCATGTCGAGGGAGCAGTACCCCAGGTACTTGTCCAAGTCCTCGAGCAAGTCGTTGACGAGCGGCATGGGGTAAACCATCAACTGCGTCAACCCGTTGATGAGTCGGTAGTCAAACCAGAGCCGGATATCAACGCCGTTCTTCTTTATGATCACGACAATGGGCGAAGCCCACGGCGATTTCGACTTTTGGATCATCCTCGCGCTCAGTAGAGCAGCCCCTTGATCAGGTCGGCGACCCTCTCTCGGAACTGCGGCAGGATTTTCCGAACGCGTTGCGCGACGGGTTTTGCATCGCCCACGCCGATGTCGCAGACTACTCCCAGGGCGGCTGGCGGCAGGGCATTGCTTTTGCCGACCAACCACTTCCGTCACTTCTAGATGATTTGGCGTAGTCGCATTTCTTGCCTCGCGGCTTCTTAGGGCGGGAGCCCGGTCGGCATGCCAACCTTCAAGTCATCGATCTCCTCGGCGGTCAGAGAGAGGTCGGGTAGCACTGCCATCTCGGACTCAAGATCTTCCGCGAAGAGGTCGGACCACTCGTGGATGAGTACCACGCCGTATTCCTCCTGGCCATCCGGTTTCGCCTTGTCGAGTTTTGGCCCAGCAGATCTTGGACCCGGCGGTGCTTCCCTCGCAGCATTTCCAGCCGCCATTGGAGGCACATCAGCCTCGACATCCACCGTCTTCCAGTCCGCTTCCCGTTCGTGGTCTTCAGGCAGCACCTCAACCGTATTTCCTTTCGGCGGTGCCGCACGCCAACACTGAGGCTTCGGCGCGTCGCATCCCGAGTTGTTTAGGTTCCGGGTGCAGGATTGCTTTGGGCGTCGGGTATGAAGGGCGATCCGTCATCGGCCCGTCGAGTTCGGCTGGGATCCAGTTCTCCTCTGCGTCGTGCGTCGCGCTGTACGCCAAATTCTACCACTGCTGGTACCGGGCGTGCCCCAGTCGGACGCACCCACTGCTCCGAGGCTGGCCGTCGGACGGCGTCCACCATCCTAGCGTTTCATGCGCGCCGAGAGTTACTGCTGCGTCCCCGATGTTCGTGACACGCAGGTACGTCTTCCTTCCGACCCTCCCTTTGACAAATGTAGTCACCCACGATTCTGCCCGTGTCACCCACAGGAACGGTGTGTTTCGGTCCGGCCTTAGCAAGACCTCATGCGTGTCTCCTGGGTTCTCCCCACCGTGTAATATGTCTCATCACGAATTCCCACACACTCTTGCGTGATCTCCGTGTCAATCAGGCAGCCTACCTCACGAGCAAAGGTGGTGTCCAAGATGGACACCTCGGCACCTGTGTCGAGAAATAACACAGCACACCGGTTGTTCAGCTTCCCATGAATCTTGGCCTACGTGTACCACTTGTGCGGCGCGTACTGTTTCCAGTATCCGCGTCGCTCTCCTGGTTGCAATTCGATCTCGTCCAGGGGTGGTTCACGCACAAAGTCGTCGTCCGTCGTACGTCGGACCGCTGAGATTCGCGGCGCGCGTTCTCGCGTGGTACGTTCCAGGTTGGATTCACATGTATTATCATTCGGGGAAGTCAGGCTCTCACTAACCACCTCTCGCGACTTCTTGGTCACATATGCATAGACGGAAACAGGTCGCTGTGTACTCTGGTTTCCAAGCCAGCGAGCGTTGAGGCGAGGCGGGTGAACGCCTGACCGCCCAGGTGTATAGCGTTTGGCGCGTCCCGGGTGCAGACTCCCGAATGGGGTGCACCCAGAACAAAACCGTGGTCGGAGATAGTACACCTAGATGTACACTTTCCAACCGGGGTGGCGTGTGTCCTTGTGAACAATCCTTGTGGGTTCGTTTGTCTTCGTAACCAGGGGTCTTCGACCGTAGATGAGTTGTCTTGATACTTGTAGGTTGGTAGGCAGCAGGGCAGAACGTAACCTTCCTGGACGTCGCCTCTGACAGCCCTCTCAGATAACCAAACAATACAAACAGATACAGAGTTATATACAAACACGTAGCCCTTCCTTATTCTTTTGGACCGTGAAAGGGTCGGTCACTACTCCAGTCAACTCCAGCCGGACTCCGAGATACTGGTCAATCCCGGACGGCTTTGGCTCACGCGCACCACCCTCAAGTACTGAGGGAAACTAACACAATCAATACCTCCTATCACACAATAGCACTTAAATCAATACTTCCCACCCGGGGCTACTCCAACCGGGGTGACAAGGTAATCGGTAATATGAAATGCGGGGCCTTCCTGGTCTGGACGAGCTCAACCGCAACTAGGAAATGAAATGGAAGTGGATCAGGATCAACCTCGGGCTGTCACCCGGTACTCACCCCAACTTGGACTGGACTTTGGTTGCGGGAGCTCGACCCAGATGTCACAGTTGCTGGGCCCTCACGCGTAGACTTAGTCGGTCCTCCGGGAATGCACGTCCGGTAGGCTGCTCCAACTCACTTGCGCGATCCTTGGCAAAACGAACTCTGTTTATCTGTTATCTGTTGTCTCTCTCTCTCTGTCTGTCTGGCTATCTTCTGTCGATCTTTACATGCACTCCATCTTGACTTGTCTTCACTATGGTCTTGTCGTCGTAATCGTCCGCAGTCCCTCGTAGCATACTTCCAGCAAGTACAATCATCACTGGGTACGCAAGCGAAGTTCAATGTTCCACGGAATCCGAGCAGATCTTGGCTGGTCGGCTTGGTCGGTCGGAAACATCTTGGACTTTGTATAGTGGATCTT
>JAIKVH010000202.1:2766-15454 GCA_024679275.1 Phytophthora niederhauseri
CAACCCGTGTTTCCGGCTTGGCTGGCTGGCTTCGCGATCGAGAATGACGATGCGCAGCGGGAAGCCAGCCAACCCCGCGCGTGTGTTGACGCGAATGGTGGACGTTTTGCGTGAGTCAGAGCGAAGCCCACCGTCGATCCGAGGCCAGCGCTGCTACATGCAAATGCATGAGTCAGACGTGTTTCGCCGCCATTGTCGAGCTTGCATGACCAACATGGTGTGGCTTGAACGCACCAAGTGCTTGCAGCGACGGCAGCAAGCTCTGCTCTTCGACCGTGAGGGAGGCGCGTCGATAGCCGCGATGGATGGCCACGCGCCTGAACAGACCTCCTCGGTTTCGCTGCTCTACCCGGAGTCCGGGCCGGACGGGGCCAAGCGCACGTCGTTGAAGACGTCGTGCTGTCGCGCCAGAGGGTGGCAGACCACCATCAAGATTCAACTTGGACGCTAGTCGACGCTCTACAGTGTACAGTACCTCGGCGCCAGGCCGCTACGATGTACACTGCTGGCGTGCTCGAAGCCGCCGGAAGATGCTGGCGGTGAGGAAGGAATGCAGCAAGAAGCTCACAGCTGGCGGGCGACTCGTAATCTCGGTGGAGAAGCGCGCTTCCTTCGTAAACAACCAGCAGCAGATTCGCCCCACGATCGACGGTCTCCTCCAAAAATTCGATGCACATCGAGCGCTAGCTTTGCGGGCCAAGCAAACGGCTCTCTTGTCTGGCGCAAGGCGCCGGATTCGAGCTCCCTTCGTTCCTCCCAGTCCAGCGGCAAAGTCTCACATGTTGTGCAGCGCCCGACTGACTCATCGGGACGCTGGGAGACAGCTCGCACGCGCACACCAAGCCGAAGTTGACCATGTTGCAGTGGGTGTTACACACGTGCAAGCAGGCTGCGCGGCGCGCAACCAGGACGCGCAGAAGAAGCGAACGCATGGCCAGCGCTGATGGCACGCAGGGACTGAGTCAAGCGCGCGCATATCCGAGGAGATCCACGGCGTGAGTCGTGTTTTTGACGGCTCAAAAGCGCTCTTCACCTTGAAAATGTTGGCAAATTTTGACTTTGTGCTCGAAGTGAGTCAAGCGGACGCACATAGTTCGGCCATTTTGACACGACTTTAGGCGCTGCTTCTTGCGACAATTTGAGTCAACCAGGCGGTAAATACAACTTATAGGTGAGCGTTGAGTGACCCTCAGCATTTTGAGGTTAGAGTCCAAGGGAATACCAGCAGAGGTCTTTGAGCGCTCCGACGACGCGGCGTGTTAAATTTTGCAGGCGCTTTGCCGTGCTGTATGTTTCCCTAACCTGGACATCCTGCATGCCTTCCCCCTCGATAAAAGGGCCAAGAAAAATGACGAACACACCACACGGGGGCCTTTCGGTGCGCAAAAGCGAGGCCGTGCCGCACCGAAAGCGTCCTCTACGCGTCAGTCAAGGGAGCGAGTTCCTGGCGTCCAACTTCAAAGCCAACTCTGCGGCTCCATTTGGAGGGGAACGCAGACGCATAAATGTAAGTTGTGGTCATTTGTGCCTTAGATTATATGTAGATACCTCTCATGGGCACGATCGGTGTATTTTGCAGCTGCAAATGAGCAGTGGGTACTGAAAGCTCGCAGCCGCCGCTGGAAGCTCGCAGACTTCGCCGAGCCCTCCACGGCGTCCCCAATCGTCTCGAACGCTCAACCATCCGTTTGCAGCGTGAAATCCGCGCTTGTCTTTGTCGATGACGGCGGCTTGGAAAGTTCATCACAATCACCGCCGGTAGCCGATGAATTTCGCGAGAGCGGAGTTTCTATTGTCAAATTGGCGCGGGCGGTGGTTTCTGCCATAGAGCCCCATGCCCGCATGCGCTCGCATCCGCTCACGCCAGCACAGCGTAGCCCCGGAAACCGATGCAGCGGCCTTCCCGCGCGCGTCCAGCATTGCCTAGATAGACGCAATGGGGGTTTCCTTCCGTTGACTCAAACGCCTGACTCAAATAGCGTGCCGCAACTTGCGTTGACTCAGGTGGTGGAACTGCTGCTCCCAGGCGTCGCAAGGAAGACCACAGGTGTTTCCGCTGGACGGAAGCCAATTCTTCCCGTGTGGACGGTTTTGCAGCTGGCTGGGCCCACGCGATGATGCCGCGCACGTTGGCTGAAACTCCTGTCCAAAGTCCCGTCCTGTCCAAATTCGCCAGCGAAGGAGTTCTTTTTGGGGGTTCTGCTGACTTTTAGCATACAAAAATATCGCGATAACCCCGGCAGACGCTCTGAACATACTTTTTGTTTTCGAGAAGTTGGGGATTTCTTGCATGCAAACCTCGAGTGTAATTGCATTCGAGGGGCTCTGCGCGTTTCGTAGTCCAATAGTAACTTTTAGTAACGGCTATCACAGCCCTTTGTGGGCCTTTACGAGATTCGTATCGCATACAATTTGAAATCATCTTGATTTAATTATACCGGTACCCCCTGCACACGTGGGGCTATCCAATCTCGCCTCAGTCGGAAAAAATCCCCGCCGAACGGCAACAGCAGTCCGCCAGGCACTCCACAACCGACAACAACGGAGAGCTCTCACAACACGGTGCCGTTCGCGTCGACGCGCGAGTGAACACGTTCATTCATTCTGTCTCTCACCGTCTCGGACGAAGACTTGTCCACCCGGTCAACTGAACCAAGTCACCCAGCCGCCCGCATATCAATACTACTACCGTACAAGCTCAATGGCAGCAGTCGCAGGCATCATCTCCGTCCCCGCCGCTGGCAAACCGCCCATGCGCCCCAAGCGTGCCAAGCCGGACGATGAAGTCGACGAGAAGGTGCTCCGCCGCCGCCAGCAGTACAAGTTCCACCAGCGCCGCCACCGAGCCAAGCAGAAGGAAAAGATGCTCACGCTCACCAACGACGTGCAGACGCTGCTCGCCGACATCGAGCAGCTCAACAGCAAGCGCCAGCGGTTGCTCGTTGAGCGCAGCTGCTTCAGCTCGCGGGGCACCGACGCCGGCGTGCCGGCGCGCCTTACCATGGAGTACTTCCGGCTCTTCGAGTTCGGCATCTCGCCTAGTCTGGTCCACCAACAGGAACACTTCTTGCGCTCCATCATGACCGCGCAGACTGCTGGTCCAGACTACGCCGGCGTCGAGACAGTCATCATGCTCTGGAAACGGTTCAGCGACTTCTACGTGTACAGCAGGTACGAGCTGCTCTCCATGAGTGTGTCGGCGCTGGCTGAATCCACCGTCGTCGTCATGGAGACCAACTTCCACATCCGCTGCCGACGCGACGGTGTGCTAACGCTGTACCCGGGGCTGCACTACAACATGGAGCTGCTCCAGACGGTCATCAACTCCGTGCTTGTCGTCCCAGTCCAGTACCGCTTCGAGTTCGACGCCAACGGCATCGTCACGTGGTTCAGTGCCGACTGGGACCTCGTCAAGGCGCTTAGCGCCATCGTATCGCTTGTGGACGCTGCGTCCATCCTCAGCGACGCCAACATCTCCAAAACCGGCCAGATCCGGAGCAGGATCGAGGACATCCGCCAGGCCTGCACTGTCCAGGACGACGATGTCGCTTCTTCCGCCCCGCAAACCGTGGATCCCCGCCACAGCGTCGACTTCTTGCTCTCGTAAAAGAGACCGCTCTGTATTTATCCAATCCATCGAATTTACATCCCATCTTACCTCTTTTCTCCAGTCCGACTTGCACTCCGTCTCTTCTTGTGGTGTTGTGAAGTCGCACGCTCTTCCGGCGTCACGTTAGCGTCCTCGAACGCTAGTCAAGATGGGCGGCTCCACCGCAAATGTGCACACCGCAAGAAAACATTCAGATGTGTTGCAAAGAGCTAAGTGAGCATTCATGACGTGCTTGATAGAGTAGCATAATAAAATAAAAAAAATCGATTCCTGAGCACGCCCGCCGATCACTTACGCCTCTTGGCGTCGTCGAGCTGACCGCAACCTTGGCTGAACAACAGAATCTTCTGAGTGAGCGTCACCGCTCCAAGTCCAGAATGGGTTGCTAATGACGTCTTACCTTCTCATGAGCCGGCAAGTCTGGGGCCACGAGTTCCATGCTTGCAACGCGCTTTTTAGGAGGCTCTTCGCCCTGATCCTCTTCCTCTTCTTCCTTCTCTTCTTCGATCGTGCTGTTCACGCGTGGCGAAGCTGCAAAATCTGGTTCACTCCGCTGAATCCTGCGCGCAGGGACCGGGCTTGAGGATCGAGGCAAGAACGCGTCCGATTCGGCTCCGCTGTCGCTCGAGTCGTCTGCATATGTACGGCCTTGCGGTCGAGCCTTTCCAATCAGTGATAAACGCTGAGGTGGAGTAGCTAGCGATTCGTTGTCGTCATCATCGTTGTCTTCTTGCTTCTCTTCAGTATCTGAGTATCCTCCGTTAGCCTTAAGTAGGTTTCGCTTGCGCTTCTTCGAGGAAACTTTCAAGGAGCTTCCAGGAGGAGAATTTAGCTTCATGAAATGCGCAGCGAAGTCCATCGGCTTGATCGGAGATAGCGACGTCTGTAGATAAAATGACAACAGTCGAGTGAGCAACAATAACGAAATGGACATCAGAGAGGCGCTTACGCTGAGTCTTGGGCCCCGAGTCGTTTGGCCCAGTGATTCAGGACCCTCCGGCTCCTTCCTTCCGCCAGGAGTTGCAAGTGTGCTTGGTCTGCCGGGACTGTATAAATGCTTCGGCAGGAAAATTTTACCTGGGAACGGCTTTAAGTTCGACTGGTTCTTGATCTTCTTCTTCAGTAGAGCGACGGCGCTGTCAATCAGAGGATAAATATTTATGGCATCGGGAGATGTCGCGTCGTGGCATTGGGACAGCTTGGTCAACATTTGCAGCAGAAACGCGATGTTATCTGCTGCCGCCGCATTCGTGGACACCAAACCATCCAGAAAGAAGCCCAGATATGCCATTTGGTCCGTCCACAGCGCGCTCTGCAAAACCACCACATTCGGAGATCTCTCCACCAACTTGACCGGGAACTCTGGATGATGCGCCAGCAAATGAATGACGTATGGAAGCGCGTACTCGGGAACCATGAGTGCACTCATGCTGGGAGTTCCGGGACTACTAATCGTCTCTGCTTCGCGCGAAGACGCAGCGTCAAACATGCGTCGCATACGTTCAACCACAATCTTGAGCAGATTCCGCGCGGTTCTCTTCACACTGATGCTCGAATCCGTAGCAGCTAACGCCAAATAACTGAGGTATTTGTGCGGGTGGTGCATGGGTTGCTTCATCAAATGCGACGTCAACTTCTTCAAAAACTGGCGCCGAACATCTTCAGTCGAATCTTGCATGGTGAAACCGAGTAGCTGCCACTCTGCGACTGAAATCGAAGCCTCCAGATGACGATTGCGCATGATCTTAATGAGACCACACGATGCAGTTGCCCTGAACATGGCAGCAAGAGTTGGTGTCGATCCATACGTCTTCCCGTCTGACCGTAAGATTTCCAGCAGCAGCTTAACAAGTATCGTGCCATCCACGCGCGGATCTGTTGGGCCTCTACCGGAACGGCAGTACACAAGCAGATTTACTGCGACTTTAATGGCCAAACAGCGAGCCTCCGCTAGTTTCGATGTCGCAGATTTACCACCCTTCTGGCTCCGTTCTTTTGAACCGGGCGTGCCTGGTGTAGGAGTGTTTTCACCTTCGCCAATGATGTCATCCAGTAGGTGTGCCCACAAATGTGGGAGCGGTGAACTGTCAGCACAGAATACATGGCCACTCCGCTTAGCGAACACCTCCAGGCTCTGTAACGCAGGCAACACTCCAGAAGATTTAGGAGAGCCGAGTTTTTCCTTTGAGCACAGTTTTCCAATCAACCGAGATGTTTCATCCGCTCTTCCGTAAAAATGTGCGACAGTAAATGCCGCCAGCTCTGCAGCTCGACTCTCTTTCGCAGAATTGAAATTCTGAGCCTCAACGTCACTGTCTCCGAGGCAGAAATTGTGGAGCTGCCCCATTAATGCTGCAGACGGCGTACTACGATCCTCCTCTTCGACTGTTGCATCCTCTCCCAAGCCGATAGTCACCGACCAGTGCTGTGAAAAATTTGCAAGAATGTGCAAGCATCCAAGAATCACTCTCGGGTCTTTCAGCACAGGATCCTCCTCATCGTCTTCATCACTAGTACCGGATTGATCCGCACTAGCGTCCACGCTTTGAACCAAAACTGACGCGACTTTCTCTCGGATAAAGGGGGCAAAGAGTTCCGGCAATTCCCCGGAGACCATCACCAGCAGATCTACCAAACTGCGATTTTCCCTCGACGGTCGTCCATCTTTCGCGACTAAGAAGTCCAAGAAAGCAGTGACGGACGCCTGATTCATTGTCAGCAGCGATAGTTTTCGGCACAGCTTCTTCAGGAACTCACCCAACGGTGTTTTCGACCCCACGCTACGCACCAACTGGTCTCGCGCGTGTCGGATTTCGCTCTGACTCTTCGAGAAGTCACACAGCTCCCCCATGTGCTTGAAGACACTGTGGTCCTTCCATTTAGATAGTCTTTCCAGCAACTTGTTCAAGCCAGTGACATCCGAAAACAACGGGGCTAGTCCATCGTAGAGCTGTTGCTTTGCTTTCTCCAGCGCGCCATCGTCAGCCTCAGTGGCGCGACCCTTGTGGCGGTTCTGTACCTTGAATGCTACGAAGGTACTGCATATTTCCTGGCACTTGGCGCGTTCGCTGAAGACTCGCCGCAAAGCTTCCTTCGACGTAGCATCCAACGAGTGATAAATAAATAGTAATCCATTCGCACGAGTTCGCTCGGACAGGTTCTTGGGCAGAAGGAAATCATCCAGAAGCTGAATCACGCGGAGTTTAAGTTCTTGTTGGGGGTAGGCGTAGCACTTCAGCACGTAATCAGGGATCCAGCCCAGCTTCTTAACGGTAGCACCGGGGATATTACGATTGGCAAGAGACAAAGTTCTGTCGTCGTCCTCGTCATCTTCTTCCTCCCAACTGGAGGAAATGTGAGTGCTAAATACCTGGCTGAGACCAGTCATCGTTTCCTTCCTCAGTATCACCTTCTTGTCCTTCATCCGTTCACCCACAGCGCGAAGACACTCCTCACTGATGAGATCCAAGCGGTTAGCCGCGAGGTCGCACAGCTCGTGAACAACACTCTGGCGTACTTCCCACTCCGGATCGCTCAACCGCAAGATAAATTCCTTCTCCAAAAGGCCAGCCAAGTCAGACTTCTGTTCCCAGATAGGCGCGCTCACTTTAATCATCTGCAGACGGATCTCCTTACTAGCGTCACGAAAGCGGCCCAAGAAATCACGAAAGTTCTTCATATACTGATGTCCATAGTCCGCGTGTGAGGACGCGAACAACTTCCCCATCAGTGCAATCGCCTCCGACCTCGTAGCGACCTCGTCCACTTGTAGCTGCAGGCACACATTAGGGAGCACGTACAGCAGCAGCGACGGGTTAATCTTGTGCACCTCATAGATCAGGGTGTACACATGTTCCTTGAGCTCAGAGGACTTCTGCGAGCCCAATCTGCTCTGCGCGTCAATCAAAATGCTGTTGAAAAAGTTCGACAGCGGGTTCTGCAGGAGTTCACTGGTCCGTCGAATCAACTCCCGTGCCATATGACACGGCGTCCTCTTCACTGCAGCTTCGTCCTCTCCATCCTCTCCACTCGCCTCCGCTGCTGCATCCAGCAACGGTCTCAAAATCACATCCAGCAGCGGCTGCTCCACTCCATCGCTCTCCTCAATGCACGCCACCATAATACTCAGCATCAAGTTCTCCATCTTGGCGGGGTGTTCCTCTCCAATAGTATCGAAAAGTGCCTGGAACAACTGCACCAACATAACCTCCTCCTGCTCCTCAACAGTAAAGCCCAGCCCCACCACCAGCAGACACGACTTCACAGTAGCCAAACTCTCCAGCACGTGGTAGCAATGCAGCCCACTGGACGTGGTCGTCTGCGCCGGGGAAAGAGCCCTCAGCTGCTCGCACAGCAGCTTGAAGACCCGGTACAGCTCCTCGCTGGAGCCGAAGGGCGAGTCGGGCGCCGCCACGCGCATCATCTCCACGAGGCAGCAGGCCGTCAGCGACTTGACGTTCCTGTCCTGGTGTCTCTGCAGCTTGTCCTGCAGCAGCTCGGCGGCCACGAGCTGCAGCCTCTGGGCCGCCTGGGCGTCCAGCACGCCGTCCTCTCGCTGCTGCTGCCTGCTGGGCGCTTGCTGCAGCGTCTCCCACGTCTGCTTGAGCCTCTTGGCGAGCGCGGAGGTGTTGCGGCCCGCGCCCGATAAATAACTGCCTGATAGAATGTCCTCCGGCTGCGCACTGCGGCTAGAGGCGGCCCGGGCGCGCTTCTGAGGCGTCTGATTCCGGCTCTGCTCCTCCGCGACGTGGTCCGAGTCCGGGTCTTCCGCCTTGGACTCCTCGGCGTCAGCAGCGGCGGCTGCAGATGCAGCTGCTGCGTCCTGGCGCCGCCGTGTGCTGGCAGCGCGGACCTGGGCGGCCGTGACGGAGCGCGTCCTGCGTGGAGGCATCGAGCAGCGCGCGCAGAGTGATGGTCAGTCAATATGGCGCGTCTTGCCTTTCGCTTTATGAAAGTTTTGGCGGGTTTCCTTTGGAAAGCTGATGTGGACGACACAAGTTACCTATTACAATGATTGCAAACCTGTGATAATACATAAGTTGCACTTCAACTATAGTCAATCTTTTCAGGAACTGAAGTTTTTTTTACCGGTACATGACATTGAAGTCAAAGGTTGGAGCTCTCGTACCAAGTCGTAGTAAGCCTAGCTGTAGGTGCACCTCGAGCTGTCCGTGAGGAGGTTGTTGGTGTCGACTATGCCGTCGCGCCCTGTGGCTCTACATCAGGATGCGGTGTCAAACCGAGATGTGCATCCAAGTAGGACTGATAACCTCTACTGGTACTAGCTACGCATCCATGCATTGAAGTGATGTGCATCCAAGTAGGACTGATAACCTCTACTGGTACTAGCTACGCATCCATGCATTGAAGTGCATGCAGCCCGCCTGCTGTATAATCCTTGACACCACTGCTCGATAGCTTCGCATTGCACCCTCAGCGCATTGGTCGTGCCGCAGCTGCGTGCTCGCTCGCGCTGAAGTGCCTCCCCAGATCGTTGGCCTTGCTCTCGAGCTCGACGAGCTTTGCCGGCTTCGTACGAGCCCACGCGTGCTGGTGGTCACCGCGCTCACCTCCTCGGTTGTTACCGTCTCCGTCGTCTTAATCGAGCGAGTCCATCGGCTTGGCTGAACAGATGGCACCCGCAGCACCGATGGATGGCACCCCGGCCACCTTGCTGCTGTCGCGAGAACCTCTTCCGTCGTCTCGGTCTTCTCTTTCGCCGTCTCCGTGGCCTCCGTTGCCTCGATTGTGCCGGATGTCTATCACCTTGGCGGGAGCACCCGTCGTCGTCTCCGGGGTACATTAATTCGTTCTTGCAGACAACGTATTAACTCAGACCACCTTAATACTGGCATGTGCCGTGGTGTGTCATATTAGCTTTAATCCGGTACCTTCGAAATCTTTATTCCGGCACTGTGCCAGATTTAAGCCAAACGGACTCCAGTTGGCCTACAATTGGTCGATTTAAACGAGGTATTTTGTCTGTAAGAGGCTCGCTAGGGCTTACGAAGTCAATACTCCACCGACGATGAGATAACGTACTCGCCCTATTAAAGTCCGGACTTTATTTTATAGTGCAGGCCCAGAAGCTTGAAATTCTCAGATATTTTATCAGCTTCAAAACTTTAATCTTGTAGTTTGTATAGACGAACCGGTAGGTACCGGTATTTCTTGTGACAGGCTTCTATTTGGGAGGGGGCTTGTATTCGGGCGAGTACGTTAGTTGTTACCCGTCGCTGTCGGTCAAGTCATTTGACCAAGACTCATGTAAGCATTTCGGGTTCGATACGTGTACATGTATCGTGGATACAGTAGCAATTTTGATCATCAATACGAGGTTACAAGTGGTTCTCCGCGCCCGCCCTTTGCTCAGCTTTGCGCATTCTCGGCTTGAAGCGCTCCGATGAAGTGTGCGAAGATCGACTGCCACTGGGGGGACATCGCGGAAACGGCTCCATGCAGTGTGTGCGGCCGCAACGTACATCACCTGTGCAGCAACGAGCTCTGTACCAAGTATGGCGTCGACCTCTCTAAAAGGTACCAGTAGCACGAACTCTTCTCATCTCTCTGAGTACTCATATTTGACTAACAACCAACCGTGTAGGTTCTGCAGCCACGCATGTGTCCGCAAGCTCTTCAATGAAGACAGTGAATCCCAAGAGCTCACTCCGAGCAGCACATCTGGCATCTCATGCGCGAGCGATGCCACGGTTATTGACTTCGCACAGACAGAGAGAGGTCGAGCGCGAGCCAGAGCCCACGCACGGTGTTCCAAGCCACATCACCCATAGGCGTCCTGAGAAAGCGATTGGTCCGGTTTGGGACCTCATCCACGTCTTCGTCATGTACAAGGGTAGTGTATACACTGCTTTGTATAAGGAAGACGTGGAAATTATCACTTTGCCGTGCCGCCAACGCATCGAACGAGCGCGCCCAACGCCAACTGCTTCTACGCCGCAACCGTAATGAGCTTAGGCGCATGGAGGAGAGCAAGCGGCAGCGGAGGTGAGTAATAGTTATAGCATCAGTGATATATCAGTGATATTATCATCGCCTGTTGGTCGAGTAGTAGTATCAGTATCAGTATCAGTGATAGTGGTTCAGTGTTGAGTAGTAGTATCAGTATCAGTGATAGTCCAAAATCCCCACTACTATCGAACCCTGACTATGAACATTGAATTTGAATTTGTTGCGGTTTAGATGGCTATCTGAACTATGAACATTGAAGTCAAAGTGTCAATGGTTGGATCTACGAGGTCAGAGGGCTATTACGTCCTAGAGAAACTTGTAGGCAGCGCATCCGTCGTTGGTGGGGACGCCGGACGTGTAGGTGGCGCCGTCCGTGGTGGTGAAGCCCGAGGTGATCCACGTGCCGATGGACTTGTCCTGGCCCTGCAGCAGGTACGTGTTGTTCGTGATGGGCTCCGTCGTGCCGAAGTACTGGCACGCCTTCTCGTAGAAGCTGTAGATGCACGTCGAGTTGTCCATGAGGCGGTTGTTGGTGTCGACGATGCCGTCGCGCACGGTGCTGAGCATCTCGCAGTCTCCGTCCGAGTCGCCGGACGAGTAGATCGGCGCCGCGCCCTTGTGGATCTGCATCAGGATACTCTGGACGACGGTGGCCTTGCCCGGGCCCCACGTGATCGGATAGCCGCCCAAGAGCTCGCCGGTGAACAGACCGGCGGCGTCGGTCGTGAAGCGACCGCCGTAGACGTTGTCTCGGGTCACAAGGTAGCCCAATCCGAGGAGGTCGGCAGCTTCAGCCGCGTACAGTTCGGGCGATGCACTAATGACATACACTGCAACACCCGCCTCACGGAGGGCACGCATGGTCGCCTCTTGGCCGCTGAAGACGCGTAGACCCATGGAGTACGAACCTTCGACAGCTAGATCTCCCGTCGATGTGTATGTGAAGGACTCGAGTGACTCGGCCAAGTTCCATCGGATGCTGGCTCGGATGAACGTTTTGATCTCGTCTTCCGTCATTCCCACAAGGAGGCGCGGGTACACAATCATGGCATTGGTCAGAGAGCACGTGGAATATTCATTGCCGCCGTCCATGATCTCCAGGCTGTAGAGCAGGAACCCGAGCTTGGCGCGGAAGTTGAGGAACTCCGGCGTCGTCTTGATATCAGCGAGCGAGGTGACGGCACTGGCTCCGTTGGTCAGGTTGTAGGTGGGGGCGATGTAGGCGTCGTACAGCACCTTGTAGTCCTTGGCAGTATCGGTAAGAGCAGCGATGAAGGTCACGTCACTGCCGTTAACGTCTTGGCCGATGACCGAGTTGGTTCCGCTGGGGAAGCATGTATCGCTGCTGCTGGCGTTGTAGCCCAGAGCGAAGATCGACTCGAACTCGTCCGGAGAGAAGCGGAAGTTGAGGTTGTCCACTTGGTAAAACATTCCCGTCGCCGACACGTCTCCGAACATGCACGTGTTGTCCCAGTCGAAGACAGCGTAGGCCTCGCCAGGCTTGCGCACCGAGTTCACGTTCGCCAGCAGGTCAGCCACCGCTTCATTGTTATAGTCGGGAGCTTCGGCCGTCACGAAGTAGTTGGAGGCATTGGCGTGGGCACTGGAAGCCAGGAAAGCCGTCGACAACACTGCAGCAGCGAAGACGCGGGCCATGCTTGGCGGTTGGAGGGGAGCGGGCGAGTTCACGAATGACAGCCAAGTCGCCCGGCACATTCGCAGCGTCTCCGTCAAAGATTGTCGAAAACGAATGTGAACCATGAGATAAGCGATGGAACTTCCACTGGAAGGTAGCCACGTTCCACTCGTCAGAACTGTATCGTGCCATTCCGATCGTTTGCGGGGCCACAATTCTAATCGCGGCACTGATGAGTCAATACTATTGGCTCAATAGTGTGCAAGTTGTGAAGGTTTTCTCTTTCAACACAGTCTCTGTGCGGTAGTTCGTCTCGTTGAGCAGGTGGCGGTGCAAAATGTTCCGAAGGTAACGTTAGATAAAACGGGGGAAGGTAAGAAGGTATCGAAAACCTAGAAGGTGGCTAGTTTACCTTCGGTACAGCCTGGGCTTCACCATGTTCTCCCGCCTCATTCCATCAAGAAATTGTTCCC
>JAIKVH010000203.1:0-18340 GCA_024679275.1 Phytophthora niederhauseri
GGACTACCTAACGGGTCAAGTTTGATGCATTGCGACATCTGGAAGGAGCTAGAGGTGAAGCACGAGGAATGCTGGTGGAGCACTCACGCTGAGTCGACAACGGGACCGATTACTAGCCTCCAACTGGGGCAATCCCAGAGACCTATTAACTAAGCTAAAATAGGCATGTAACGAGATCGACCGGAAGATGTGCACGCTGGTGGGCAAGGAGGTGGTGACTATGCTCCGGATGTGCATGGAGGGGCTGGATGAACTTCGGAATATAAAGCAGCATCACCATGACGGAGACGCCGTTTACGGTGAATAATATTGAAGTTAGTCTTCGGCATGTCTTTGGAGGTAAGTCAAAGAAGAAGATCATGGATCTCATGAACAATTGGCGCACGGTGGTGATCAGTGTGGCGATGGAATTCACTGGAGTAAAGAGGATACAAGACCTAGCAGATGCTTCAAGTTCGAGCTGTTACTAGGGTTTCAAGGCCACCACAAGAAGGAGTGCCCCGTCATGGCCAAAGATCGCGACTCAGCGTGCAGGTGGTCCACTGTTCCGCCCATGCATCCGGACGGCGCCAAGCACGAAGAAGAAGCGAGTGATGACGGTCAAGAAAGAAAGGCTGCCAAAACGTCAGAGGCAGCTGAGGACGCGGAAATAACTCAAACTCAGTCCAAAGAGTACGAAACCAAGCTTAAGAAGGCAACTGAGGAGCCAGACCAGTATGAGTTCAAGGAGCCACTTCCTGTAAGTGATGGCGATGAGGAGGAGAAGCCATTCACCCAAACGGACATCGACAAGGAGGTACGAGGGCGTTCTGTTTTTTTTTATCTAAGCTAAAGCAATTGGCAGTAACTGGCAAGTTGAACAGGGGCAGGAGCCACTATAGGTTTGGACAGGCAGTGTGTTTTTGCTGCCCAAGATTCATGCGCAGCAACTTGCCACGTCAACATGGGAAATAGTACACCTCATCGACTGCTACAGCAGAAAACACTAACCGGTTATTACTACTCAGGAAGTCCAGGTATTCGCCCGTCCTTGCCTAAAGACACTCCTTGTGTAGCAAGGTAGTATGCACTCAACGAGTTACTATCACACTACCTATCAAAGGCCACATTCTTTTTTGAGATACAACTGTAGTTACCCTTACAACTGCAGTTAACCTGAGGCTTGAGTATGTTGAATCTCACTGCTCTTTGGAGTGCACCCTTTGAGGTACACCGGTTCCCGTTCTCGAAAGTTCGAGATGTGGCTTTCCCTAGATGGCGGATTCCGTTGGTACGCTCCACAACTCTATTCTCTTGTGGTGAGTAGCCATTCGTTGTCTGCGACAGGGTACCCGCATTTGTACAGTAGGTTTCCAGCCCAGGGCTTGCACCGCCCTGGTCTGAGTGCAGGCGCCGCGCTCGGTAGTGCTTTAACTGGGTGCGCAACGCGTGCGTCAGCTTGATCAGGTAATACGTTGTGTCTCCTTTTATCGGCATCAAGTATGCCCACACTTGTAGCATGAGACCTCGTCCACAACACAGAGAAACATCGTAGCTTCACTCGCAGTAGGTTCACTCATCGAGTAGACGTTCATCATCAAGATGGTTGCAACTCCCGCCGCGAACGCCTCGCATGGTGTATCCGTCATCGTTTTTTTTTTTAGTCGGTTGTCTTCGCACCGCGTTCGCAATCACTCCAGCCACGCAGGCGGCGAACGTTATCACACACATCAAATAGAGAAGTATTAGGCTTGGATAGTCATACCGTGCGTTGATCGTCAGGCCACGCCAGCTTGAATCGACCCTCCATCTGCATGTAACCCAAGCTGATAATGTTGACTTGTATACATCACACTAGGGCTCCGCGCGCCGTTTCGCCTGGGTATGAGGGATTTAGGGAATGATAGGACGCCCCCGTTCGGCTCGCGGAGCTCGCTGCACTACTCGCATCGTGGGACCGCGAATTTGATACAGTCGGTCCCTGCGGTTCCTCCGAGATTCTATTAGGGAGCGTGACCCTTCGGGGCCAACCTAATCATGCTCGCTTAAGTGCGAGTTTTAGTGTCATTGGGGCTAGTTTTATAATTTCGCTTATAATTTAAAAGCCAGTTCAAGTCGACTTGATGAGTGAATAATACGTGCGATAGGACCGCGGTAGCGTTGTCGACATGGCAAGTGTAGGCTGCAGGGGTGGAAAGCGTGACGGGGTAGCACACAGACAGGATTCCCGTATCGAGGACGGAGAGTTCTTCGCGAGCTTGTCTTCAAGTTCATCAGTAACCTGGCTGCATACATACAACGGCACAGAGCCACATCCAACTGCAGCTTACACCACCCCGTTAGCAAAGCTGGGTTGACTTGTAGTCTGATCAGATGTAAAGTAAACGGTAAAAGTTCGTTGCAAACATTTGCCTTGGAGCCAGAGTCGAGTCGGCGTTCGCGTACCTTCATTCCAGTTCATCATGTTCACCAGCCTTGGTCCCTTCGCGCGACCATGAATGTAGCGCGGTGGCGGGCCCCCACGACGCCCCCCCTGCGCCATGGCGAGTCGCCGCATCCACGTGGTGGAGCACGTTACCAACGAGGTGGACCATGCCGCTATTCAGGTCAATAGTGATCAAAACAGGCTCGTGCCTGCGATCAGCGGCGTAGTGGCGCCAAACACCGCTGCAGCAATCGCGAACGACGCCCCAAGTACGCATCACGCGCATGCTCTTAGTAGCCACGCTGTGGTGAGCGATCCCGCTCCTAAGATGAATGCGGCAGGCCAGCATAGCCATAGTCATTGCCACATCGGTCGTCATAATTCTGGTTCGTCCACGTGTGTCCACCATAGTCGCTATTGTCCATTAAATATTGTCTACGGACGGGACCCAGCGAGGGCTATCCACTATTCCCTGGTGGTGGTAGACCCCCTCGTGATCCACCTTCTGTTCGCTCTGGTCCGTGAGTTTCTCGTGGATAACAAGTCGGGCGGAAGCGTGGCGCACGATGACCTATAGTTCACATCCCTGAGTGCAGAGTTTCAAGGCGGCTCTCTGGGATTGGACCATTAATCCACTACACTTACGGTTTTGCCACGATGTGGGGAAGGATTTTTATCCGCACCCATGTCTGACCGCTGGGATGGGACAACTCTTCGCTTGGCCGAGACTAGTCGCCGTGGACAGGAATCCAGTGGCGTGGAGTGTGACATGTGGATAGTTGATGCGCATGGTGGATTTGGCGGGACCCGGCGCTTGCAGTAAGCATGGGCTTACATGATCGGAGACGTGCCCACCGGATGAGCGCTCATATTCGGTGTGGAGTAACCCATCCTGCCCGTCCGTCCGTCCGCTGACTTCCCTGAACGCAGGATAATCCTAAGGTGCGCAAGTGCAGCCAGTGAACATATCCTGGTTGCTGCCTGCATTGGCTCCGTCAAGATATCGGACCAAAACCCCAAGTTCACCATGCCCCCAAGACCTCGCGGGGCGAAGTACACTGTTTGCCGGACTGGATTGTGGCGCACCCGGTAGCGACGCACCGGATGCTAAGGTGCCGTATCGAATGGGGTCAAACCGGATGATCGATTCGGTCTGGCCCTCGGTCCCCATACTGGATCGTGGCCGCACCAACAACAAGTCCAGTACTGCTATGTGTGGATACACTGTGGCAGCAATCCAGGACCAGATCGACCAAGAACACCAAGCGACACCGGATGCCCCATGATTAGACGACAGAGGTCCTGTGAGGATTTGATGAGACGCCGTATCCACGTACCTCTGTCGTCACATGATGCGTGTTGCGAAGGAATATTGACGTCGACAAGTCACTTGATAACCAAGCCAGGTCAAGCATACCAAGCCCAGTGCAAGAAGGTCGAAGCCCCGTGCACAAGATCAACGCATATCCAAGTCAAGCATAATGAAGCCTTTATCAGAAGCCAATGAAGTGAAGAAGACAGCTAGCCAAACGTAAAGATCAAACAGAAACCAATTTGGCGAGAACACGCGGGCGTCTTTCTTCGGGCTGGGAATTCCCCCCAACATTGACGTCTTCAAGAGCGATACACGTGGGGCCAGCCTTCGCGCGGTTAGTAAAACGGAGGATCTTTCAAGGCCTCACTGGTGTTGCGAGCACCGGTGTAGTGGGGACTCAACTGTACCAAGGCAAAGTCGGCAGGGATTGGGGTGTCGCACCTCGGAGTGATACGTGAGAGCTTTATTTCTAATTTGCGTGCTCTATCTGGGCATCCATTCATATTCTGTCTTGTGTGTCTTAGGCGGTAGAGGTAGTCACCCCTGAGACTGAATTGATTGACTACTGTGTGATAAGATTGACTTATATTTCGTATTGTTCCCTCATTCTGTGAGAGTGGTGCGCGTAAGTGAGTGTGCATCCAGGGCCGACCAGTACCTTGGGTGACGTATGTTGACTGGCGTATAGACCCCCACCCAAGGGTCTTAAAGAACAAGTGGTTGCTGTATATTTTGTGACGTTTAGCTCGGCATTGCATTTCTGTCTGTTGGTTATACTGAATTGTGGATCTGACTGTGGTCCATTCGATTCGGTCTGACCTTCTGTTCACTCGGTGTGGTTTGTTCTAGGAACACACCCAGCAGACTCGATTCTATTTTTACAACAAATCATTCGGTGAAGTCCGGCCCGCCAAAGGTAACGAAACCTATAGGGGTTGACAAAAGGGCACACGCCAAGTCCAAGCGATGCTCCCGGCCCCCGGTTCACATCCTCTGCTCCGAGGACTGTCGGATTTCAACGGATATCTCTTGTACTCCGAACCGATTCGGTCCGGCATAGTGCACTATACACCTGGGCGATCAAGGCGTTCACCCGCCTCGCCTCAGCTTCCCAAGCCATCATCCAAGAATCTCCACGGAGTCTCGAGATTCCTCAGATTTCCAAGGTGGCCCTGAGTGTCACATGATTTTCTGAGTTTCAAATCTGTCCGAAGTCAGTCTACAACCAAAGTGATGGGTGACCTTAAAGAACCGTTACGGATGGGTAGACTGAATACTTTCGAGAGCTTGAGAGGAAATCCTACACTACACTAGACTAAGCCCAAGAACCCACATTTGGAACTTTCGGTGACTTGCGACAATGGAGTAGCAAGCCGATCGCACGTTTAAACAGCTGGACCTAAGGTATACGCAAGCCAAGATACTTGACCTCAAGCATAGCGAACAGATATTTGCCCTCAAAAGAATGCAGAATATATATATATATATATATATAGAGAGAGAGAGAGAGAGAGTTCAATTTTTCCCTGTACTGCGTAAGTGACTCCGGCCAAGCCTGCCGACGAAAATCCGAAGAGCCCAAGCCTACAACCGTCGGACGCTATGGGCACGTCATCGGCGAAGAACAACCGTCTCTGAGGACTCCATCAGCCCAACTTCAGTTAGGTCGGGACCAGCGACGGCCTTGATCTTCCTGGAGTGAACCATCTATTCCATATCCTAGTGAAACAGTACAACAAAACACATATCCCTCGTTTCTGGCCACAAGTCGGCGCTTCTAGCCATTTTTGATCCGCCCATTCTTGATGGGGGCGGATGCACATCTGTCCGAGCATCATTCTTTGTATTCCCCATGGAAAATGCACCTCACTGCGATTTCCCTTTTACATGGAAATGGAGGATACTCAAAACCCATTTGGCAGTTGGGGCAGGCCCTCCAACCACATCCACTATTCAGTGATCATGTCCTTTCATAAAAGCTATTACGTCTTTAGGTTAATTCCATTGCGCGAATAGGGTAAGTAGATCACGTGTAGTGGGTCTTCTTGGGTCATTTCAATAACTCGCACGTGTGCGCACCAGTTTTAGGACGCGTAACTTCGTTTTGTTTAGGTTAATTGTACTCGGCCTCCGATTATAGATTAATCTAAATAAACGACGCAAATCACAAGTGGGAAAATAGAGAACCGCTACTTTTTTATTTATGTTTTTTTTATCCCAAAATGTAACTAATGCCGCGCGAGCACGTGCAAGCTCTGGGTTTTGCAGCAGCAAGTCGTTTGAGAAGAGCGCACATAGTGATGACGGTCTATTAGTACTCACACTTGTATGGCCTAATTTCAGAAGATGAACATCTAAACCCTATTCCAACCGTCTTAGGCGCGCCGCGCGCGCGGCGCGCCGGTCGCCCTCAACAAACCTTGCCGTCATCCTTAACCCTTCTACTCCCGTATGTTGTATAATTCCGCAGAAGGAATATAAGATGTTTTAATATGCAGCTAACAACGCAACATCAAAACCCCTCGCATATAGGCTTGCGTATGAAGCTGTTTTAAATCCTATTGATTGCTGATTTTGATCCGGACTAGGGTAGGGGAGCCTTGGCTACGGCAAGAACATAAAAGAGTAAAGTTTTATTAGACGGAATCGTCGCAAAACCAGAGAATGTTCAGAGGCAAGATTCCACCAACGGCTGGTTGGTGGAATTCTGCTAATATACTCTCATTTGGATATAAGATGTTGCTTTCAGCGAATAGGAATCCTAAGTGTATCTGGACCACCTAGCTTGGTGGTAGTTAATGTGTGTAGCCAACAGTCATTATATCTGTTTTAGTTCTAAATGACTGTAGCCACTTGTGCGCGCAACTCTTTTACATCACGCCACTAACGCTGAGTCAACTTTGACCAGGCTCGGGTCAGCTCTAGCAGACCAGCTGCATATCTCTGTTTATTGTCCTACTTTGTTCATTACGTCGCATGGGTCCAGGTTCGATACCACGTCTAAAAGCGTTGACAGGAATGGGTTGGATAGGACCTGGTTTAGCACGTTTTGAGGGCGCTTGGGGTCCCTTTCTCAATCCATCACATTCCAAACCATGTGCCCTTCGCTTTCCCGATGCGATCACTATCCGCTTCTCTAGTAATTGCCTGTCTCAGGAGCTCCTTCCAAAAAGCGAAACCTTTACCATTGAAGGGCTCCAGACCACCAATGCTCTTCTTCGCGGCCGCCATTACCGCGGGGTACTTGAAATGTTATGTTGAAGCAAACGTAGTTGGGTGTTTGGTTACTGCCAGTATCGGAAGCGATGGCTTTCCTTTCGATGGCCCGTAGTTACCCTTAGAATGATCCGATTGTATTCACCAAAACAGATAGTTGACTCTTTATTTTCTTCACCGCGATATTCAATAAAATAATATTAATGGCGCAACCGGACACGTCCATGCTACAGCAGCATAAGGCGATGTTGACCAAGTAATAGTTCGTGGTGGTGTGCCACGAACATCATAGCGAGCACCTCGACGATCTGCGCATCTTCTTCCGCTAGACCTAGACTACGGGAAATCGTCTGAGAGCACGGTCTCCATGCCACCAAGATCGGGGTATATACACGTTAGCAATGTGCGCTATTGTGACTTTCATTTAAGTTGCCGTTGGCAAAATCTAACTTAAAGTCTAATTCACAAACGAGCGAGGATGCGTTGTAGTATATTATCCGGTGTTCCGTTTCACTGGGGTTTTATCCTTCGATTTTGCTCTCAATTACGCCCAACGCCAAAAGCGTAATCGCATTTCAATGTTTTGGATTGAGTCGAATCACCATCCTTTTGATTTTGGTTTTTTAATCGAGGGTTGGCTACTCTTATTTTATCTCGTAACCATACCTAGATAGTAAAACGATAGTTGTAGAGGTAGCTATAGAGATGCTTTTCGCCAAAACGACTCAATCCGCAATACACGGAAACACTATCGGGCTACATACCGTCATAGGCGTGAAAAGTGTCATAGACGCGTTATAGTCCTGCTCTTATACAAGCGCTTCCCGTACAGCCGAGCTCAAAATATTGCCTTTTGTGTCGATCTGCCGCTACCCAAGTCATTAATTTTACAAATCCGAATGTAGCGGCAGTAATTGGCAGATTCCGTAAGCGATTCCAGAAGCGCAACTTCATCAGACACTAGAGTGGTAGTCCGTCAGTCTCGAAGTGAGGGGGGGCTTCAGTGGCTATGCCACGCGTCCACCTCCACTCTTTACATCAAATATATAGTGTGCATCACATTAGTAAATGTGCAGTACGTTTCCTATTGGATAGTATAAACAGATATTTCATCCAGTAAAATCCATCTTAATCCCCCATTCGCCAATACACCATTACACGGCGTTATTCTCAAAACGCGCACTCAAATTCAGAATTACGCCAGATATGTTACCTTTATCAAGTAAAAACCGGCGAATCTGATTGGAATTTCTAAGCACCAACTTGCATGTCCTCAAAGCGCAAGGCGCGCTGGTGGTGGGGCAGGGAGTGGCAAAACACGCGATTGCACAGATAGGGCGCCACGACTTCCGAGAAAAGAGGGTCCGCGGCCAGCTCGAGGAAAACAGCTCTGGGCTCCGTGATGGCCACCCCTTCACGAACACGCAGTATGGCGGGACGTAAGCGCGCTAAAAAGCGCTTTACAACGCTTTTGTAGACAGAGAACACGTTCTCTATCGGGTTCAACATGGGGGAATACGGTCCCAGCTACAACATCTCTGCGTCCTTGAACTCCTTCTCCTCCTCGAAGCCGTCCTTGGCGCTTGTGTGGCACGGCGCATTGCCCAGGACAAGCACGACATCGCTCAGTGGCGTCGACGCCCGGATGTGGCGCAGGAAGCGCCGGATGAACTCGTTGGCCAGCTTCGCGGTGAAGGAGCCGAACTGCGACTCCTGGTAAGCGAGACCGGTGCTAGAGATAACGGCAATAACATGGATGTTTTTACCTTTACTTGCAGCCCCGACTGTACCACCCGCCTACCTCTAGCGCTCCAGCCGCGGCTACGCGCGCACCACAAGTTGAAGTTTATATCGTCCAAATAGAACACCTTTTTGCCGTTCGCCAACGCCGCGCAGAACTTCCCACGTTGTCGTAACGCTTTTGTTTCGGGATGGGGTTGTTCCGGTTGACAGCATCGCGGTGCAGCTTCTTTAACGTGAAGCTGCAGGCGTCAAGAGCACGACGCACGGTTTCACGGTTAACCACAACACCATACTTCTGCTCGACGAGCTCCGCCATCTACACGAGAATAAGCTTTGGCGTCTTTGAGAGCTCGTCGAGCAGGTAACTGATGTGCGAGGCGGTGAGCATCTTCGGCGAACCTCCGCGCTGCTTCTGCCGACCACTCCAGTCGCCGGTGCCCATGGCAGCCTTGATCCATTCCCGCGCAGTGCGCTCGTTCACGCCGTGGAGTTCCGCCGCGGCCTTCAGGTCCTTGGCCTCCTTGGCGACGCGCAAGATGCACGCGCGTACTTCCTGCAAGTGCTCCTTGAAAATGGTCGGTGGCATGGCGCCAAATGCAAACTGAAGTCGCTGGAATGGCGCGCGTAGCCATCGCGCCAAATTCCCCGCCTCCCCAAGTGCTACAGAGTCCAACCATTATTTCCTAATAAAATGCATTTGTACGCATCTATGATATGGGACGGTGCATTTGAATTTGAGTGCGCGTTTTGAGTGCGCGTTTTGTGAATTTGAGTTCGGGTTTTGAGAATAACGCCGTGCAATGGTGTACATGCTCAGCATACATACGGGCTTTGGCGCATGTAGGTTGAGCATAATCGATAAATAGAAATATCGATAAAACGGGCATGCCCTATACAAATCACATAACTAATCAACATGTATGCTGAGCATACATGCACCTACTCTATACAAAATCCCTAACAAACGACATGTATGCTGAGCATGTTTGAGTACAAAAAATCATAGTGTGGAAAATGTGTACGGTGAATGGGGGTTTAACATTCCCTACTAAAAGTTAAAGCACATCCTATCTCGTATCATATCTTATGAGCACACTCAGGGTTCCTATCCAGTCTTTTGACGGCTGTAAACACCTCCCTTGTTTACCCTCTGATTACATTTCCCGCTTGATTCATCTAACGTGTGGCTGCAACGCCGCGCCGACTGCCTCACCGGTTGCAGTTCCCATTTTTTTGTTAGAATGGCTGGCAACTGCATTCATTTCTTATCCACTATCTCATAAGGTCAGGTATATTTAGAAAACGTTCCTTTTCCCTTTAACGACCTTTCATTAAACGACAATGTTTTGTATAGCGTATGCTTATCAGTACAGCCGAGACCACACCCTAAACCAGACGCTGCCGTCCAGTAATCATCATATGACTTCTGCCATGCCTAATGGTTTCTGCCTCTAAATTAATTCTTATCAAGGTTCCCATTGGTTGCATCTCAAATATTTCCAAGTCATTTTGCTCTTCACATTTACGTTTGCTTTAAGCTTCATCGATTCGACGTGCGCCTATGACCGCACTTAAAACCTCCGGGGGGTCCAACAGACACAGTTACAACGCTCAGACCTCGTTCTGCGGTACTACCCATCCAGCGTTTGTGGAGCGCTAGAGGAAAGTTCTCTATGGCATGGCTGGCATCTGACCCCTCCCTCATCAGATGCGGTCAAAGTTGGCTCTTGCTGTGTTTGCATCATGTTATCGCGATGGGCCGTTGTCTATTCTTTGACTTTTGATCTTAAACATATTGGAAATCCTAATAGTATGATAACGTCGTGTCTTATTCTCGAATTAGCCTTTGCCCCTAACCTTGGCCCAAAAGTATCTTCGCAATTCAACTTGTAGCCGGCTGGCTTGAACTTGACCACATGGAGGGTCTTGATCGCATGGAGTACCTTCAATGCGTACGGGCGAAAGCACACACGCTCATAAGCCGGATGGTTTCGCAGAACCAAACGAAAAAGTGTCCGTGGTCTCGATGCAACCCATAATTTGTTACTGTGGTAAGGGAAGTCTTTGACCTCCGCCAAACTTCTCAACTCCTGAATTGAGTTTAAGGCAGGGCCTTGTAAGGACATCCGCAACCATATTATTTGTACTACAGTACGACTATTCGTCCTTTGCCATGTACCTCTCTCACGTAAAGCCCTCTAACTCTTATCAATGTACTTTATATCAATGTACTTTGTTGAAGTATGATTGGCCAGGCCTTTTTTTTATACAAATGGCTCATTTATTGTCACACCAGCATACGTTCGGTTGCTTCTGCTTAAAGCCCAGTTCCTCCAATAGAAATCACAACCATTTGCTCTCCTTGACTCCCTCACTGGCTTGTGGATACGTACAGTATTTTGCCTCGAACTTTCCAAAGGAATACGCGCATCTGCAATAATACTGCCCAGTACCTGACTTTCGGTTCTTATTTGCATTCGCAAAGCTCGCGTCTGGTATAGCTCGTATTTTACTTCTTTATACTTCCCATCGAATACAAGCCCATACTTCGACGTTCCTTTCAGAAATTTTAGTATTTTCTGGGATACCCTTTAATGACTCTTATTATAGGATGGGACGAATTTGCTCAGCTCTCTGATAGCATTTGCTATATCAGGTCGCGTTCCCCGAACACGATACATCAAATACCCCACCAAACCTCTGTAATCAAATGGCTGAGCTACTAGTTGTTCAGGTCTCATATTTTCTTCCTTTTCCAGTACTACACTGTTGGCCGTCGGTGTTGGCTCTGGGCCACTTTTGTAGTAAGCCCATGATATACTAATGTTGGGACATACTACTGATCTTATTAGCCTTGTATCGCTTAACGTCTATTTTCTGGATGTAGTGCACTTCACCTAAGCCCTTCATAGTAAACAAAGACGTAAGTTTTGCCTTAACTTTTTTCATAAGTATCATATTGCTCGCGGCAATGGTAATGTCGTCCACGTACATACCGTTTAGTACTTTTTGCGACTCTCCGTTTACCTCCCACTTTTCCCGGTACAAACAGTACTCTTTTTGCACCGGGAAAAGCCGGGAACAGCCAAGTTGCACCAAGAACTTATTGGGGAGCGCATACCAAATTCACGGCGCATGCTTGAGTCCGTGTAGACCCTTCTCTAGCTTGCACACGGTCGAGATATCTCCAACCCGAAACCCGTGGGGTTGTTCCAAATAAATATCCTCAAACCACGTTCCGTTGAGGAACGCTGTGGACACATCCATTTGGTAAACATGTAAATCCCTAATAGTTGTCATAGCGCGTGGCAAACCCAATGACGCATACCTCGCCGGGGAGAAAATCTGATTGATGACTATACGGTTAAATTTTCTCTTAGTACCAGCCGTGTCTAAAACGTGTCGACAGTCCCATCGGCGTTGTATTCTACGTCAAATACCCAGTGACGTCCTAACAATTCACGCCCCTTGGGTGGTTTTACAAGTTTCCATGTACCATTCTCGACTAGTGCTCGGTACTAATCTAGGAGGGCCGCCTCCCACTGTTTAACATGCGGCCCCCTTTGATTGACCTTGGAATAGGTATCACCTTTATGCTTCTTGTGACTTTATTGATTGCCACTACATACTAGCTTAATGGGGTATTTGGTCTTCGTTTGCGGCGGGGCCTTGGAATGGCAGGTATTACCTCACTATCACCCTGGACTCCCACAGCTCCTGTACTCATTCTAGTTGCAGTTGAGGACTCCTCAGTCCGTCTCTGTTTAGCCGTCGCATTAGTAGCAGTATTTCGACCTCGCTTATCTAGCACACATATCTCCTTGATTGTGTCCTCACTTACTTCAATTTTAACCGATGGAAAAGACCGGGTAGTTGAGTATGCTGTGGTGCGACTACTGAGCTTCTTGTTTGCCGTTTCGACTTTGGTATGCCCGCATAGCACTTACTTCCCCATATCATTAGCGCTTACTCATTCGATTTTGTTGCGTAGAAGGCCTCATAGGCTGCCTTTCCCTTCTGTCATGCTGCCGACAGTCTAATAATAACCGCTGTCATATATATTAACGCTTCTTGCCACCACTTTGCAGCCATACCAGATTCAGCCAGAGCGCATCGAACATGGCCCACAATTGTTTAATGTGCCCGTTCAGCTGAACCATTCTCCTCTTTTACGTCTACATTCGATCTTTAGAATAAGATACCTCTCTTAGAGAAGTATCTATTGACCACAAAATTCACAAACACAGTACCTCCATCAGTTCGGATCTTTTTGCCTTTTTAGGGAAATTGCCTTTCAAGTTGCGTTATAAGGGTTTACTAACTTGATTTCCACTTCCTTGGGTGATTTCATCACAAAAAGCACTTATCAGCGGTAGCTTCGACCACCAATGCCAATGCGTACTTAAACCCTGTCGTACCATATATCCCCTCAGGTTTCATCTTTCCCAGTGACTCCATATGAAGTGTATGGATATATTCTCCTCGATTTAGCTAAAGCGCAGGCACGGCAAAAGAACTTTTGTTATATTCTTCCTTGCCAGGCGCGATGCTCCATCGATTATCTCACCGGACCGAATATGTATCAGGCGGCATTGTTCCTCATGTCCCGAACGCAAGTGCTATTCCATCATTGCATTACGAATGAACACTGGATTACTATTTTTGATTGATAGTATTTTCGTAGTATCACGAAGTCGTGCTGGACCTGCTGTGGGGAGCGGCTTTGCTACATCTGGCGTATACGTTGAACATGCAACCGACCCAACTGAGGCATGCAGTCACCGCATGAACAACTGTGCTGAGACGGTCACGTGTGGATTTGAGATCCAGTTACCGCCTGTGGAACCGTTTGTGAAGCAACCTCAGCGTACGCAGAAGCGTAACGTGCGGCTAATTCACAACGTAGTGGGACAGGTACAGGCTGTACAAGGCGACATTGAGATTCCAACGGCGTATAAACAGGTTAGAGCTAGTAAGTACTGGCCACAGTTGAAGAATGCGACGTTTTGGGCTGTTACTTTGAGACCATCGAACGTGGAGACTTGTGTCAAGGTCCTCTGCGAAGTAAATGAAGGTAATCACCTGTCGCTGGATGTTTCCTGTAAAGCCTGACGAGCGAGGGCGAGTGTCGCGATTCAAAGCCCGCTTGGTGTTACATGAATTCAAATAACAACAGCGCGGAGTAAACTACTCTGAGACGTTTGCTCCTCTGATTCGTTTCTACACGATCAGGGCGGCTATCTACTATGCCGTACAGCGTGGTTGGGTCGACTCCAGTTCGACGTCAAGACTGAATTCTTGCATGAAAACCTGGAGCAGCTGCCGAAGAGCTTGAACTGGCTGAAGCCGGCTCTGCATATCTGGAACGGGGCCCTACATGCAAAGCTTGTAGCGATATCCAAGCGCCTGGACCCGGCCTATGGTCTCTGCGCGCTGAAAAGGGATGACGAAGTCAAGATGCTCTTGACTATGGCTCGCGATGACCAACTGCGGATGGAACCCCCGAGCCGTGCACGGCTACTGCGGCCGAACTGAAGGGGCCGTTTAGGCTGTCTACAATGGGAAGCGTGACGTACCTACTCAGTGTGGAAATCCCTATCGATCGTGGCGACAGATCATTTACTCGCAGCAGCAGTACGTGGTGGATGTGCTAAAGGAGCATCACAAGTCGACGTGCAATAGGTGCGCGACGCCTGGGGCGATTTCGTTATTCAAGGCTATTCAAGCCTGAAACAAGTGAGATGTTTCCTAACCAATAGCTGGTGGGTTCGTTGTAGTATCTTGTAGCTGCAGGGCTTATGCAACGAACTGGCTTGATCGCATCCAAATCCGCTTATGCTTTGCGACAACGAAGGAGCCAACCGGTTGAGTACCAAGCCCGGCAAATATTCGAAGACATCGAGAACGAGTATCACCTGGCGAGGATGAACGTTGATATGAAGCGCAAGGCAGTGAAGCACTGCGGGGTCAAAACCATGGTTGCGGACACCATGACGAGACTTTACAAAGTTTGCGTGTTTTTGGATGATGATGATGATGTGCTATCGGTTGTGACCCCAGAGGGCGAGACGACATCTACTTCGCTGGCAACCGCTGTGCAGGAGCCACATTGTACTGACGCGTGCTAAGATGAAGTGTTCATGGCTAGGCCGAGTGGGTTCCACCTGCTTATGTTGTTATACTACGGCATGCATGGTCTGGTGGGTTGCTGTGCGAGCGCGATAGCGGGTTGCACTCGCTGCGTCGTTGCACTACGATGTATATGCTACCGTTTTTCTAAAATATAGTGTGAGCACGCTGACTTCGCTAAGATCGCCGTGTTCGGGTGGGAGTGCGAAATGTATGTGAAATCAATGTGAGATACAATAAAACTGTATTAGTGTCGAGGAAAGGCACTGACAGAACGCGGCAACACTCTTCAGCGTGTGGTTGTCGCACGCGGCTATCGAGCGTATCCAGCTCTGTCGTGCAACGACAGCAGAAGTATGTGCACTTTACTATGGGGAATGGGATTGATGGCAAGGGGCACGATGACTACGCTTCCTGCTCAATTGCGAAAGCCAACATGTATTTGGGTTGAGTATGGTTATCTACCTTGTTATATTGTGACAATACACTGACCGTTGTTGAATGGTAGTTGGGTACGAAGGTTCCCACTCACTGAAGAACGTAACGCCTGTGGCGCAAATGGGAACCCCAACCGAATTATTGCTGTGCCTGCCATGGCGTTCTGCCTCGGCACTTACGTGCTAGTTAGGCTTACATATATCTACTTTGTCATTGCTATGAGTGTAACTCGCCGTTGTAGTATCGATGTAAAGCCTAATACCTCTCATGAACGAGGTTTGTGAACGTTCTTTACACGTCCAATCCAAAACCATCCATAGCTTCAATATTGCATTTTCTTTTAATGGGTACGTTTGGAAAACGCACTATTTTAAAAAGGGGTGCGGGAATCCAATTCCCGGGGATAAAGAAAAGTATTGTAATCTCTGTCACACCAGATCCCAGAAAATCGCCTGAATTTTTAACCTTCTATCCTTGTCACCACCGCTCAAAAATTTTATACTCGCAACACCGATTTGTCTCTTCCTGTATACGTAGCATCGCGAAATTTGGTGAGTATATACTTCTAATTATAATATTTCGAAATCTTGAGATCGAAACGGAAAGCCTATAAAAATAAAAGAAACACTTGGAATTCGTAAGTATAATATAGACTTAGAAACCGGATCTATGGATACCAAGGGGTTTCCTAATTAAGATTACATACTACATATAGCTGTTTATTGAAGGTGTAGTGATGCAAAGTTGACACGAGCTGTAGATATATCGGCGATTTCATGTTTACGTTCTGAAGTGCATCATGCAAGTGGTACTTACCCAAAGCACTTCTATAGAACATCAACCTACTCTAAGTGCACCGATGTCTTGGTTCGGATCCACGTCATGAAGTATCACTGGAACTTCATCGACGGTTTAGTCAGCTGCACCCAGTCCTGCTCGGATTGGAGCCATCGCTGCTCCTCACTGCTGACGAGTGATGCCATCACATCTTCCGTGATGAGCTTGGATTTCTGAAATCTGCTTACAATTACGGAGCTGGGTAGAGCCTCCCAGTGTTTTTTAGTTTATGATTTTAATTCGTATCTAGTTGAAGGTTTAAACCTGAACAGAACGGCCAATGTACTTCTGCGCAGTTCTGGCAGCATGTAGCCAAACCAGTTATTTCACATGACTTAAGAGCTTTGTTCCAAAACTGTTGGCCGGTAGGAACGCGAATGTATATCCGGTCGGTATTGGTATGGCTTCACACTTAAGAGATAGGCAAAAAAATAACATCATGTCCCGAAAAGTCGCCAACCAAAAGAAAAATAGGCGTATACATGTCCAGCAGGTTGAAAAGTGGTAGATCATGAACTCGGTCGTCGTTTCTTCATTCTACCACCCTGCTTCATTCCCACTAGCTTGTGGTCTCCTTTAAGCACCCGCAAAAGATGAACCCCGAATCCATGCTGGAAATAAATATTCTCCCAAGCCCGCTCCTGAATCGTGGAAGTGACGTGTCTGCGGCCGAGATTGTCTCCTTAAGCATCATAGTGATTCGCTCTTTATCGTTGCCAGCGCTCTTCATTCAAATGGCTTTTGAACCTGTAGGCACAAGTGTTTTATGAGCAAATGCTCTAAATGTATTCTAGCAAGCACAAAAAAATATTACCTGCCCCGGCAAAAAATCATCTGAGGAAAATAAACTGGTAATGTGTTGCTAGCAGGAGCATTTCAAAACAAACAGTTAGTCAAACAAAAATACGGTGAATACTAAAGTCGCACCAGGTTGGTCAAATCAATCTACCCCAAGCTCAGCCATTCTCTTTTGTATCTTCCTACCAAATTCTTCTGCTTCCGTTGCAGCATCCTCAGGTGTCCTCTGGTTCTGGTGATGGCAATGCCGATTCTGTTCCGGTGAAGAAATAAGAGAAACCATATATGCAAAGCCGCCATCTTAACCTCGGCAGAACCAGTTTTTAGCTAGTATCCGAACCAAGTTCCTGTCACGGGAATCCCTCCGACTCTTTGGTAATTTACCCACAACACGATATGCCCTTGAACCGCAGGTGACAGCGTCGTCGACATGCTCAGTCGTCTGTCCGGAACCGCACCCGGTTTCGGCCTTGCCGATAATGAGCTGACACTGGTCCAGCCAGTTGTAGAGATACCTGTAGGTTTTTGGATTTACTGGCTCTGCCGTGTGCGAAGGATATAGGTAGTACGCTCTATCGCACCTGTGTTACGACTGCGTCGTAAAACTCCATTACGCTGAGCTTGTGTTGAAATGAGACAACAACACACTTAAACTGCTTCGGCCGCTTTTCTGTTCTGTTTGTGTGTGTTCATCTTCCCTGCTGACCTGGAGAGTAGGATATCACATTCCGCGGGGTTGGCATGCGTTTCAGGGTTGTTTCTTGTAGTGGCAGGTCATGTACTACGGTATTTGCTCTATGTACATCCTACATATTGTGAGAGCTCAACTAACGGCCTGGCTAATGGCGTGATGGCATTGGCTAATGTGTAGTATGAAAAAACATATATATCTGTAGTATGAAATCTAAGTTACGATTTTGGTTTGGGTCAGGTCATCTATCCTTTTTTTCTAAAATTGAAATCAGGAAGCTAGTTTTGCTACTGGAAACGAAATATAGGTGCCTTTCTATCCGGTGGTATAAATTCCAAGTGCGAAATTTGACCCAAATAATCTGGAAGGAGGCCGTGCCGTTGTGGACGTTGACCAAGTGGATGGCGGTGCCCGTTACATTTTTTTTAGTTTGATGAGCTACCACTTTCATGTCGCTATGTATGGCCAGTCTCGTATCATAGTTGGCGGTATAAGTCCGGTATCTTAACTTTACGTGATTATCGAACTAGGGTTAGGGCAGTACAGGAGACGTTCTACCCTCCTAGCGTTCGTGATCTACGCTAGAACGAATGTCCTTTCTTGGCCAAAACAAATACCGTATCAGATTTGTTATGAGGTTAAGTATGCTTCAATCTATGGCGGTCCAAAGTTAGTAGTACATATTTTGCTTGCTCACATCATCGCATATCGGCCTTGAATCACTTCCCCTACTACTGGCGCAGCAATATCGGGGGGAGAAATCGCCTGT
>JAIKVH010000204.1:6227-18336 GCA_024679275.1 Phytophthora niederhauseri
GTAGATGCCGTCTGTGTCGGAGATTGCAGACCGCGTGGGCAACACCGTGCCTCCAAATGAAATCCCGCTGTACGTATGCAGCGGCACCCACGACGATGCTGTGGTGGAGGAGCAGCACTTTGATCCGTTAACGAATCAAAGGCGCGACTACTACATCGGGCTCTCTCAGGAGCTCCGATACTTCTCCAGCAAGAAGACTTCTTCTCGCAGCAAAGTGCCTGAGTGGCAGGCACTTTGTCAAAGTTGGAACGCTCTTGTTGAGAACTCCGACAAGAAGCCTGCTGCTTACCGTGAGCGGGTTAAGCATGCCCGTGAGCGCTTCGAGATATTCTCGACGCGTGGGAGGGTGGAGCAGCTCCACAAAGCTTCTGCGGACGCTGGTATTCCATGCGGTGTGCCCGAAGGCCAACAATGCACGTTGTGCCTTCCGGGTGCGGTATACTTAAGTGACCGCGGCTTAGACGGGTATACGACGATTCGTGTACCTGCGAGTATCAAAGATCTCCGTGCCAACCTTCTGGCACGTGAGGAACGCGATGAGCGTCGGCCTTCGGGCGCTACAGGTAACTACAGCGCTCATTCTACCTTCGCGCCGCGGTGCGTGGTGACTTCGTACGCCCTCACCATTTCCGGAACATCCTGCAGCAGGACGTCCCGCGGCTCCCATGTGTCTTGGTGGTGCGGAAACCCTCTCCAACGAATATGATAACGGATCAGATGCCGGTTCGTTTTCGGGATACTATGGTTCACAATACGCTCAACAATCCAGCGTGTTGAGCCGTGAGCGTCGCGGATCGGAGGCGGCGGTGGTGGGAACACGCCCCGGGTATGGTCAACCTGGGGTTGACCTTGGCCGGCCGACTCTCGAGGAGCGGGTCGCTGCCGTGGAGCAGCATCAGAGCCGCGAGTTCGCCGCTCTGAAGCAGGAGATCGCAATCCTGAGGGCTCGAGTCGCTCAGGCCTCGCTGACCGCGTCGGACATCTCTGTCGAAGTGGGAGGTCGCGTCGCGCGTTTGGCCCGGCGCGTTCACGTGCTGGAGCAGAGGGGCTTCCCCGCTTCGGGCCAGCCGAGCTAGGTGGCTCGTCCTGCCGGTATGGCTACAGCAGTCCGACGTAAAAGGTCGGGTGGAGGCGCATACTAGACGGAATGTCTAGTGTGTAAGCGTTGCCATGTCGTGCCAACACTGTAAACGGCCCGATGAAGCGCGGAGCGAGCTTGCTCGCCCCGAAGTCAAAAACGGCAGGTTTAGGCAGGTTTTGTGTAGCTAACAAGACCAATGAACCCTTCTTGAATTCATTTGTGTTGTCCCTGCCAACGTTGTCTGCGTTCATCTTCTGTCGATCGACAGAAGCTGCAATAGCGTCTTGGACAAACTGGATGTCGGCTTGTCTGCGTTGTACGAAGTTGTACGAAGTTGATTGCGTCCGAGCCGAACTCGCTCAGCTCGTTTCCAGCAGTAGGCTCGGCCTCTGCGTTCGTCTTCGCGGTGTCTGTGCCCTGCACAGACCCGTTCTTCTTCTTGTTGTTGCGCTTGTCGATGTCTGTGCCCTGCACAGACGCGCGCATCGTGCTCCTCTTGTGCGTGGTCGCGACTGACACTGCGCAAGTGTCAGCGGCATGCTGCGGCTGCTGTGTTGCAGTCGTAGATCCTCCCCCACTTGAGGAAGGAGCCACCATCCCGAGCAGACTCGGGAGGCGTGGGTGCCGGATGGCATTCACGTAGAATGGCGCATGCCCGGTCGAGGCATGCACCGAGTTGTTGATGGCGAACTCCGCCATCGGCAGGCACTCGCTCCAGTGTTGGAACGAGTGAGCGTAGATCTTAAGCACGTCTACGAGCACGCGGTTCACGCGCTCGGTCTGCCCGTCCGTCTGCGGATGGTCCGCAGTCGACATCGAAAGCTGACTCCCAAGAAGTGTGAACACTTTTTGCCATAGGTGTGCAGTTAAGCGCGGGTCTCGATCCGACACAATGTCGATCGGCATGCCATGGTGTTTGAACACCATGTCAACGAACAGACGAGCCGTCTGCTTCGCAGTCACTTCAGCGGGAGCTGCAGGAAGATGTACCATCTTGTTGAAGCGGTCAACAAAGACCACAACGCCCGCGTTCCCCTGGCTGTCCGGGGGAAGACCGAACACAAAGTCCAAAGACATGAACCGCCAACACTCCGACGGAGTCGGCAGCGACTGCAAGGGAGCCTGCGCAAAGCGCGCAGGCTTCACACGTTGACAAACCTCGCAAGCACAGACGTACTTGCGCACCCATTAATACTGGTGGGCCCAGTAGAAGTCTCGCGTGAGAAGAAGGTAGATGCCCCGCAGTCGGTGCATCATGATACTCGTACATGATCCTGAGTCGCAGGTCGTGATCGTTGGGCACGACAACGCGATCCGCGTCGACTGCGTTGTAGAGTAGCAACCCATCGTGCACCCGATAACGGTATGCACGAGCGCGAAGATGTTTCAGCAGCTTCTGACGAGTTTTGTCAGAAGGTGTTGAGCCATAGGCCAGCAACAGCTTCGCGTCCACGTGGTGCGCGTACGCGGCCTTCACGCCGTCTAGTAGCGACGACGTGGGAGTACTCGATCGCATGGCGTCAATGGCATTGACGTCGGCGTAGTCAGGTCGACGCGTTATCGCGTCGACCACCACATTGAGGCGTCCGGGTTTGTATTCAATCCGGAAGTTGTATTCCGCAAAGAACGAAAGCCATCTCGCCATGCGTTGCTAGATGTGTGGCGACTTGATGGCCGTACGCAATGATGCGTGGTCCGTATAGACCACGAACGGCTTGCTTCCGAGTAAGTACACTCGGAACTTCGCGAGTGTAAACTTCATGGCAAGGAGCTCCTTGTCATGCACCGGATAGTTGCGCTCAGCAGGCTTCAGCTGACGCGAGTGGTAGTATACGACACGTTCGCGGCCCTCGTGATTGTGCTTCATCAACGCACATCCGATTGCAAAGTCGGATGCATCACACACAACGTGGAATGGGCGATTTTGGTCGGCCACCACCAAGATCGGCGCCTCAGTTAAGCCCCGCTTGACTGCATCAAAGGCCTGCTGACAGTCATCAGTCCAATTCCACTCGGCGTCCTTCTTCAGGAGCTGTGACAGCGGGCGTATTGTGCCCGCGTAGTCCTTCACGTACTTGCACACGTACGTGGCCAAGCCAAGGAACTGACAACCGCAGCTCCTTGACGCTCGACGGCGTCGGCCACTCATTGATCACTCTGACCTTTTCAGGGTCATGGCGGACACCGTTTTTTTTCCAACGAGACATCCGAGCACGGGTATCTCGCTCGCTCCACTCACTTCTTCAGGTTCGCGTAGAGCTTGTGCTTGTGTATCAGCGTAAGCAGCTTTCGGAGATGCACCTTGTGCATATCAACACCGCTCATCCCGTCCTCAGCCCGGCTGTGGACGATAACGTCGTCGAAGTAGCTCGGTGACAAGTCGCGCACCGAGCGCAACAGGTGTTTCACGCACCTGTTGAAGGTCGCAGGGGCGTTCTTCAGACCCTGCGGCATCACTAGCCACTCCCAGAGCATGCCGCTCGGCGTGCTCACAGCCGTGAGAGGGATGTCCAAGAAACTACAAGTGCAGCTCCAAAAACGCAAGGCTAAAGCAACGGGCCCAGTAGCCGCGCTCGCCAAGGCCTTGGACGCGATTTACTCAGTGCAGTGGGGTACACCTGCTGGTACTGCGCTCCGAGCGGCTAAGTTGATGGCAAAAACAAGCCCACAACAATCTACGAGGCACACAGCATAGGAGGAGCTTTAATCCCCAACTCTATGACAAGGAAAACGATTGCAGACTCCACACCCCAGCTGAAAAAAAAACAAAAACACCCAAAGACGGTCGACATACAGGCGCGTCTCACTACATATCAGGCTTCTATAGGTCAGTGAATTAAGCTCAAATAGAAGGCCACTTTACCACCACTTTTCGAGACTACTGCGAGCGCGCATTTCAATGGTTCATGCCGTCGCGGTGTGTGTTTTCACACCGATGCCTGCGTTGTTAGCAGCTCTTTTGATCGATTGCATCCCGTTATGGCCTCCACCAGACGGGTGGCGGGCAAATTATGGTCTTTGGGTCAGCGCTACAGCAGCAGATCAACTCGCAGTTGCTCATTATTGCAAACCAAGGAGTTATATCAGTGCTTTACCCCGTTTTCAGCGCCATCTTCACGCGGCTTACAGACATCCAGCAGACGGTGTTTGTGCTCGTCATACCCTTGATCAAGTTCTTCACAACGCAGAATATGGCAAACACAGCTAATAACTGCCATGAATGAATACGTTGGCCCCATTGTGATTTTCTCCGTCGACCTCTTCAACGTTTATTGCGTTGCGATCTGCATGCAAACGTCCAAGTCCGTAGGGACAACTTGAATCATTATGGCAGCCGATAGTTTCCATATTCTATTCGCGCTCCGCTCCATGCCGCGGCACGCCGGCGATTCTCAAGAGAGCAAACGTCAGTTTTTCCCGGGTATTCTAGAGCAAATTGACAGTGTTTTCCCGGAACAACACAACCTTCACACTCTTTTAACCGACAAGTTCGCCTCTTCGCCCCATTTTCACTTCCGATTTCACGAAACAGCAGAAGACTCATAAGCAAATTTGAAAAAAAAACTCGACAGATTTGTTAACGATGAAACTGCGAACCGACGGTGCTCCAGCACACAAATTTAGTGTACGCTCCGTACCTAGGCGCTATATTGCATCTACCGGTGGCTGCTTACTACCCGAATACGGTATCAAGGGATGAAGCGAAACTCAAGGCCACTGTGGCGAACATTCTTCTATACCAGGAAGTGAATTTGCAGTGTTTGCGGCACTTCTTGTGATTTGTGGCGAAAGTTCGGATTTCTCCACTTCTCCAATTAGCATTTATGTTGGAAACGGAAGCACCTGCGTTACAAGATCATCTTTTCGTGTGGACCATTACCGTTCTTCATCTAACACTCGCGCACTTCGGTACGGAGCCAAATGTATCTATTGGAGCAGGAATGTACTAACCAGGCGAACTAAACGTGCTTCATAGGCGTTGAATTCAACATTCGCATCTCCTAAACATTTTGATCGAGCTTACCCAAACGATGCGGTTACCTCCGGATTGGATCGTATCCGGAACTGATCGGAGATTTGAACAGGTCTCCCAAAAGGTGTGCTGCCGCATAAAGAAAACTAACTCCGAGTGTGCGGCAACGGGTCCGTTCGCTGGAATGCTCGTCGCTGGGCCCGCCTCCGCAAATACCGCGCGGCCCTGCTTCGCGGGCCGGGTTTTCTATGGCTACGCTCCTCGCAACCGCTCACTACCGTAACATATGTTTGGCCCATACAAAAACCAAGATAAGACACCTGTTCCAATCTCAGATCAGTTCCGTATACGATCACAAATAAAATCTACCAACGATGCACCGCATTCCCCTCTTGGCACACTGTCGAGTTACATTAAAGTTTGATGCCGAGCTGAACCAGGCTGGTGGGTTTGGTAATGACGACTATATTAGTTTGCTCGCTCAAATAAAAGTAGCCTACCGTCTTGTGTACTGTAGGCAAAACCTAGAATTGGAATCCAGACTTAGATAGCTAGGACTGAATTCGTCAGAGACTATAGTTGACCACCAACACTACAACTAGAGCTGGAGACTATAGCCTAAAAGACGATTGTCTAGGCCGCAAACTTTCGTCGCAAACTTTCGTCGTGCGTCTCCTATTCACCACCCTACTGATCATGCCTCAGCCAGACCAAGCGAATCGTCCGGCAGCTTCCACCCCGGAGCTCCATCCAACTTCGTTATTCGCGAAAGTAAAGCACAAAGCGGTCACCTGGTGCCACCACTGCCAGGTCGGGCACAGAAGCGAATACTCAGTGGAGCGGTTGCTGGCTTTGCATGACTACTACCACCGTACCTCCCTCACTCGTGCGGCTGCTGTCTGCATTCTGTCTCTAACTCCCGCAGTTCTCGTGACGCTGGCAATTGGTTGCATTCCACTTCGACCTCCTTCAGAAGGCTGGCGAGTAAATTATGCCGTTTGGATTCGCCTGGTTCTCGCGATTTTTGTCGAAGCTTTAGGTGTTGCTTTCCAAGTGAAAGCGGTGATCGTTCCTGGCGCCATTTCCAACCTTGGTGCCGTGAAAATCGCTTTGGGAAGAACCATCAGCAGCGTCTTGGTCACGATGCTGCTGGCTGCACTGGGGGAATTTCCCATTCCCTTTGGCTACGTCCTGATGTTAAACCTTTACGTGACGTTTTTCATCGTCTACATGATCCTCGTCATCGGTCCAGGATTGTTGACCCATTAGGTTTTGGAAGGCGCCCAATTTTTGGAAGGCGCCCATTGGGCGCCGTCCAAAATCTATATAAAACCGTTTGATCAGTTTAATCCGTAATTTATTTTAAATTACCGAAACGTTTAATCGCCCCAAAGTGGTTGCTGGAACGCGACCTTCGGGTATAGTGGAGTTCAGTCACTTGTTTAATCACGTTGCTAGTTAAGAGTCGCATTAGAATTGTTTGATGAGACCAAAAAGTGGTCTCATCAAACAATTCCCCGTGATTAAACTTTTATGCGCGACCTTTGGTGAGGGTTTTGGAAGGCGCCACTGGGTGTGTGCCACGTTGAGGCAGCAGATTAAATCCGAGTTGTTACTTTATCCGGGGTTTAGTGCCATTTTCAATCGTCTTTCCGGCGTGGAGCAAACCATCTTCGTCCTGGTGATGCCCCTGATCAAGTTGCTCTCCAAGCAAAGCATTGTTAACGTGGCTCGGAGCTTCTATGAATACGTCGGTCCGATCTTGGTCTTTTCGGTGGATCTGTTCAACATTTACTACGTCGCGATCTGCATGCAGGCGTCAAAGTCTCTGGCCACTACTTTAATTATTATGGTGATGGGCGGATTCCACGTCATGCTCGCCCTTCGGAGAAGCCAATCAATTCATCCCATCGACCCCGACATTGACAAACTTCAGCATTACCTCCGAGACTTGCCCTCGCAATTGCGTAAAATATTCCAAGAGGTTAACCCATCGCGTCCGGTAGCAGACGGATCCGCTTACTTGCGCCCTTTCCCCTTCCTCTGTCGAACGAGAGTCGAACCTTCATGAATGAGCTGGCCAGGACTGGCAGCTTCGCCAATGACACGTCAAGATGCTCGACCAATCCGGCTATAACTCGATCACCAGTTGGGGCATCGAGCTGTCACGATATTCCAACTGTAAATGGAAGTAGAACCGCTCCAGCGCTCTCGGTTGTACCGTGCGCGCCTAAGACGCCAAGAACTGTGCCAAAGTTGAGAGATGTATCGGTCACAGACCTTGCCAAGGTCTCCTCGATTCACGCGAGTGGGGAAACCATTCTTGACGCCCTTCAAGCTCTGTTCCATTCCGAATATGTGCTGCTCGCCGAGTATGTTGAGTTCATGGTGCTTATGCTGTATTCGCTGTACCTTGCAGTGCTATTTCCGTCTCCCAGTTGCCGCTTACTACCCGCACACGGCGACTATGACTGCAGACAAGCTGAAGATGACTGTGACCAATATCATGATCTACGCGGCGTTGGAGTTGTTATCGTTCGCTCTTCTTCTGCTTGCTTTGAAGCGCAAATTTGGGTACTCTCCGCTCTATCAGCTGGCGTTTGTGTTGGAAGCACAGGCTTCCGCCAGGCGCAGCAGATGCGTAAGTTTCGTCAGTGCTGATTTACATGCACTACCAGCCCAATTCCTCTAGCTTCCGACGAATTAATATGTGTGAGGCTGTCCATACAGCTCTTCTTGCTGTCCTCCCAGGAAAATTTATCTACTTGGACAACTTGGTTATTGACGTAGAACCCAAACTCAACTTCTCGGTTGGGGTAAGTTATTGGTTTTGGTGCATCGAAGCCCAGTCGCTGGAGAACCGAATCATTGCATCGCTATCGAGCTTTAGCTCGCTTGAATGTTGAAACATATTTTGACAGTATCGACGGAATCGACGGAATCGTCGAAAAAATGAGCTTATTAAAAAGGGATGTTCGTCTTTTTCTATACAAAATGCCCCATTAGCCACCCCAGCTTATGCACAACCCATCTCTGATGTTTATGCAATGCTGATTTTTACGTCTCGTGCTTATACTTTTGCCGACAAAAATAAACTTGATTAAAGTATAGCAATCTCGTTCCGAGCCAAATGCTATTGTTAATCGAGCTATGTCGTATTATACGACATTGGGATTCGCCAAAGTCGTAACTTACGACGTCGGGGACCAAGGGGTTAAACCTATTGGCGCAAGATTCAGTTCAGGAGGGATCTACTGGGAAACTTCAGCTCAGTCGCGAACCCCTTGTTAATGCTTGAGTACAGACTAAGTTAGAGCGGAGAACGAGACGCCTGATATATCCGGATTTAAACGGGAATAATATGTGGCAGACACCATGTTGTGTATTTCAATTGACTAATTTCTGGTTTCATCGCTAATAACGGGTATTAGTTGTTACCCCTCTCGTTCTCACTCCCTAGTCTGTACTTGGCTTCCAACCTCAGCTTCCTTAATTAAAACTAGAGGTCCACCAAAGGTTTGTTGGAGAGGGGCTGCCCAAAGTGTGTGATGTACACTGTTGGGCTCGCCCCCCTTCACGACGGCAGTACAGGGGAAACGGCTCACCTGAAGGATCTTCGCAGGCTAACCAAGCGTGGTCGGCCTTTCAAAGAATATGTTCACTGGTTCTGCCACGGTGGGGGCCGGATTACCTTCACGCTTCTTATCAGGCGAAAACGGCGCACGTCTGCAGCGCGATCTCAACTGGAGAAGCTGGCATTACTACTCATTACGAATTTTCCGAGACTACTCTACCTTGGTCCTCGAAGTGCTGAGCTCCAGATTCTTACAACGCCTTCGGATCATCCCGCCAACGTCACAGTAGCGCCCTCAGTGCCCCCGCGTGTGGTTTTGAACGCGGGCTCATCATCACCAAGCAGGATAGTCACCAGTCACTTGCGGTTGATCAAGCAAGTGGTCGACCTGCTAAGACCCGCCGTCAGCGTCGTAGATGTCCTGCCCCACCCACGAGTCTCGCGTATGGTTTGTCTTTGGGTGGGTAATCGGAGGTGGACCCAACCTCGCAAACACTATCGTGCTCTCATTGCGGCCGCTTCTCATCGGAGAGGACATGCAAGTGCTACCCGTCGGAGGGCACGCTGGGAGCAAGCCAGTGCACCTGCGGCGCAGGGGCTATCGCAACTTGAGTGGGCGAGGCTTCGGCGCATTGTTGGCCTAGGGCCGTGGGGGGAACAAGTACTGTATCGGCTCAAAAATCGTGCATTCAGCCTAGGGCCGTGGGGGGGGGGACAAGTACTGTATCGGCTCAAAAATCATGCATTCCCTCTTTACGACCGTAGCCGACACCAACTCAGATGCCCCCATGCTGCGTGTGTACGGCTGGCGAGGGTTTATTTACACCACGCCTTCTGGATGTGTCCGGCCGCAGCATCGCTACGCAAAGTCCTCACGCAACGCTGGCTAGCGCTGGGTATGCCTCGGGCGCATGTCGAGGAGGCATGTTTTAGCTTACTCCTTCCTCAGGTGCCTGTGGGTGTGTGGGCAATGGTAGAGCATCTCTTCCCCAGTCTGGAGCGAAGTACGGTTGACCGGCTAACGGTGGCGGTGACCAAGGTAATGGAGAGCTGTTGGCGAGTCGGCGTGGCACTCTACTTCCACGCTGTATGGAGGTGGCGTGTGGCGTTTTTTTACCCGCTCAACACAGTTACAGAAGACTACCATCGGGCCTTGTTAGTCTCCAGACTGCGCCACGGGTATGACACTGTTCATCTACATCTCGGTCGGAGTTTTCAGCGGGATGTCCTTGAGATGGCGGCCTGGACGATGCGCCGTGTGCTAATATCAGCGTGGGAGCCGACGATGGAGGCGGCCCCTCCTCGACGGAGCCGCTATCTCTTGTTTTTCGATGGCGGCTCGCGTGGTAATCCCGGCCCTGGCGGTTGTGGTGCCGCAGTGGTCCGCATCGGATACGGGCAGGGTGGTCATGAGATCTGTTGGGTCATTAGCATGTCATACGCGGCGGCCAGCACGACCAACAACGTGGCGGAGAACATGGGGCTACTGATGGGGCTCAAGGCGTGCCTGCATTTCGGCTGGACCCCACTTCATGTGGTAGGAGACAGTAACCTCATCATTCATCAACAGAAGATGCGGAGTCCGCCGCGAGCTAAGCACCTACAACCGCTGTATTGGCAAAGCCGGAGGCTGGCCGACAAACTAGCGGTAACGACGTGGCAGCACCACTTACGTGCTCATAACAGAATGGCGGACGCCCTCGCCAACATGGCGATGGACTCTCTCCGCAGTTTTCAAAAGATACCCACTCGAATTTGTGGCTCCGGCTCGACGTGGGACGAAGTGTACAACTACGCTTCCAGTGACGTAGGCCACTGGATGGAGCAGAACAATTATGAGAACCCCTCGGAGTTCGTGGCCTTCACCCGTTAGTGTGTGGAGGTGGCTCTGGCTTCGGTTAGAGCCGTTTCATAGGGCGGTCGGTTAGAGACGACCACCGACAAGGTCATAGATGTCGTTAGCCAAAGAAGTTAAGTGACATCAATGTACCTCACTGCGAAACGAAACGAATTGGGCTCGCCCCCAGGCCCCACTCGCGGAATGAAGACAAAAAGTTAAGTATGACAATAAGACTGTTAAGTAGCGTATGGCAATTGACAAAACGAAGCGGTGTGTGCTGTTTCTTTTGGTATGTAAATAGACACGCGACTTGCTTGTATTTGGCCCGTGTTGTCTGCCGTCGTTTGTCGAGGCATCGAAATTATATAGTCCTAGCTTCCCCGATTATTTTGAAGGCAACAGAGAGACGAAGTGAAGCAAGATCACTGCTAAAAGCGGAAAGCAATCGAATCAGGATCCTCGATAAACTGTGTAGGCAACAGCAGAACGCGTTATTAGGGAGATGAAAGCTTTATCGGCGAATATAACAATTGTTTGCATCCTCGCGAAGATATGTCGTAACCTTGGTTCACTTTCCAAAGCTAAAACATTTGTAATGCACTCAACGAAAGCAGCATTTTGTCGACGCCAATCTAAACCTGCAACGGAAGCTCCTCCTTACTTGAAGTTGATGACGATATCGCCCGAGTGACCTTCTTCGTAGCGGAGAACAACTATTTCCTCGTCCTCGGTGGTGTCGTCCAGCATCACGTCACGTGATTCACGTGTTGGTCACCTTTTGATGATGTTGAGCAGCATTTGTAGGCCTCCTTCGCTCACCAACGGGTCGTGGCAGTACGTGGCTCCCAGGGTGTGCACAAATTTCCACAAAGAGGAACCAGCCGCTTGTGAAGCAGCAGCGGACGAGCTCGAAATCATCGGTATTAACAAGCACCCTATTCCTTACAGCACCTAAATGCTTTTGAAACCCACAAACTTCAGACTGGAGGCACGGCTTTGTTGTAGGGAAGTTTGATTCTCGATCCAACATTGTCAGAAGAAATATAATAGTTCTTGCTTTAGAGCATCTCCAACGGTAGTGCAATATACACGATATTCATTTATAAATAGTCACTTTTATAATTTCAGACTAGTCACTTCCGGACATAATGTTTCGGGTAGTCACTTTTTGCGATTCGAGCAGTCACTTGTTGTACTTATAAAATAATATTCTTGTTCAACTGCAACTGACGCAGTGGGTCAAAATGACTGCCAACGCCCGATGCTACCTGGGGCTTAGGATCCGCTTGCGTAGCACACAGGCTTAAACCCAGGCAAACGCTGAAGCAGAATGCTACCACCGACACATAATTAATTTCAAAGCTTTATCTGCATTTTGCAGTACGTGTAGTTGCTTTTTGCGATTCGGTTAGTCCAAGTACCTAGTCGAGAATGGACCCTGTCGGTAATTAATTTTATGTTTGTTTGCATTTTGAACTAAGCTTAGTTACGTTTTGCGTCTCGAGTAGTCACTAGTAACTAGTCGAGAATGAAAACAGTAACATCTCGAAACATTATTATCGAAAGTGGTTTTTTTTTAATCAAAGAGTGACTAGTTTAAAATGTGCACCCGAACAATACTCCACACGAAGTGCCTTTGTT